>VZRL01003889.1:797559-887353 GCA_013397895.1 Origma solitaria | reverse complement strand
CGGGGGGTCCCCGCGGACATGAGGGGCGCCGTGCCCAGTCCCGGCCTGCGGCTCCCGGCGGGCATCGCCGGGGCACGAAGTTCCCGGCGGATTCGCCGCCAGCGGTGTGGAAACGCCGGGAGGCGTTGGCGGTGCCGGCGGAGCTGTCCGCGCCCGGCGCGGCGGAGGACGCGGCTGGAGCAGGCTCCGCTCCCGCGGGGACGGTGCTGCCGGACCCGGCACAGCGGCAATGGCACCGCGGGCTGAGGGCGCGGGAGCGGCTCCGGCGGAGGCACCGCTTGCGTGACAGCCCGAGTGTTGCCGCCGAGGTAGCGCATTGTGCTCCCGCCCCGGGCTGTGCGGAGCCGGGTCCGAATTCCCTGCCCCTGCTGCTGCTGACAGGTGTATCGAGAAAATGAGAACCGGGAGACGCAGGTCTAATAGATTAGGTAGCGCCAGAGGTAGCGCTGTTCAAATACAGTCATTTTTACTTAAACCCTGCGTTTCCCCTCACTCATTCCCACTCCTTTTGTGCTTGCTGATTGTGTGCTGAACTGATTTTTCTGGATGAATCAACAACACGTTATGAAAAATGTATTGAAGTATAGTGGTGTAATGTGGGTGAGTAGGGCACCGACAGGCATATGGCACTGCAATACCCAGTCACTCGTGGGCGGGCAAGAGCCCACTGTTAGCTCGATGGGAGCGGTGGCACGTGTGTCATCATCAGCGCAAATCATGAGGAGCAAATAGGTGAACTTGTCAGATCTTCTGAGTGGAAGATCTCAATCACAAATTTGTACAGTGAGAATTTCTCATCTGTAAAAAACCGAGAGTGATATTTAGGTGGTAATAGTCATACAGTTTTCTTTCACTGTACTTACCTGGTCCTAGTGAAGCAAAGTAAAGTGTCACAGAAGGCATGCTAGGTCATTTTATTTAAACACAGATAGTTCCCAAATAAAATTATTTTTGTGTCAGCAGTTGTAACAAAAATGAGTCTTACATGAATTGTAGAATGTGGGGTTTTTTATACTTTGCTTTTCCCCACACTTTCAGCTAGTATAGACTGTAAAGAAAATGTATCACTTAAGAAACATAATGTGGAACTACTAGTAAGCCTCTTGTCATTGATTCCCGATCTTGCTATTCCTTGCAGATTGAACACAGTTTGATAAATCTGTTCATCCTGACTGTAATGAACAAAATCAAATGAAGTTTTAGACAAAAATACGTTGTCATACAGATAAGTTTTATTACATTTAATCAGATGTTTTTACAATGCATTCAGTGGTTTGATTCTGATTATGTAAGTTACATGAAGTGTACCATTCCTATTTTATTCTCCTCAAATGCCACTCCTGTCTGTGTGCAGCAGTGGATGCAGTTGTGTGTTACATCTTCTAAGAAGTTTAACTATGGGAAATGTAATGATGACAGTTGTTCTGTTCAATATTTCTTATGTCTTCTTGGAAGTGTTTTGTTTTCTGGCATGTTAGAGGGAAGCTATTTGTGTGCCTTAAAAGTACATCTGAAAGGACTTGATTCAACTCCTACTATGTCTTCAGTTGCAGTTAGATCAGCTGTGTATTGTCCTGTTTCATGGTGAGATTCTGTGCTTTTTGAGGTACAGAAAATATTATAGTGGATCCACACCAGTACGTACCACAAGCATTGCATTTCATAACATTTCTAACTTGACATCATGTTGCTGCAATGCAATGCTGTGTGAAGATTTAGTTGGCTAAAAGTGTTAAAGAAAAATAAGGCAGACTTTAAAAAAAATTTTAGGGAGACGTGTGAATTATTTGAGCATTTAATAGTATGTCTCTGGGATATTCTGATTAATAGGTGACATAATATGTATTCACATTTTCTTTGAGAACTTTAATAGCATTAGGCATTATCTGTATGGATAGATTTTATGCTTATGGATGAAATACTATTTTCTGAGGCATTTAGAGAAGTGCATAAAGATACTGTGTCATGTTAATTTTTTTTCTTATTTGTGTACAATCTGTATCAAATAATGCATTAAGAAAATCTGAACATTAGGGAGAAAATATGTTACTGTTACTGAAATCCATGCAATATTTGTGTATATTTACAATACATAAACTAAAAGCATATGACAATACTGTATCACTGGAAATCTCAAAAATACCTAAAGAAAACATATAAATCAAGTCAGTATATAGTCAGAGGATGCTTTTTAATCTATTTTTATTTGCTTATTTTTAAAAACTTTAAAAACTCTGTTTAACCAATGAGATTCATAAGCTCTTTGATATGTGAGTCCATATTGTAAGTGGAAGCGAAGGCATAATTTAATAAAAAAGGGTTAAAATACTCATCCTTTTGTTGGTGGAGATAATCCACCTGAATCCTACTGAAAGAAAATGAAAAAGGTAACAGCAATGTTTTATTTCTTTATAGAGCATCTGCCACTCCAATTTTCTCCTGCTTTCCCCCCCCACCAAAATGTAAGTCCTATTCTGTGATGCATGGAAGCAGAGCTCCAGATGAAAACACCGATGTCTCGTGATGGGTTAAGAGTAAATAGTTGTGAAGTGGCTAAGAATAAACCAGGCAACTGAACAAAGAGAAGTTATGCCACAGGCTTGCGCTGGGAAGTAGAGGAGACAAAAACTTGCTTCGTGTGGAGCATATAATTTTATGATGAGGTTTACTTGGGGCAGTAGTTTTGGACTCAGTGCTGGAGGAAGCTGCTAGAGTCCTGAACTGCTGATTCAGACCCTTTCTGTGTGTGTGCAGTGTTGTAATCTAATATGTAGGAGCCTAAACGAGATGAGTAGGATGTTTTTAATCCTCTTGCTGGAGGGACAGTATTTGGATACAAAACCCACCATCATAATGCTGCTAGTACAGGTAGAGTGCAGCAGGGACTAACATCTGCAAAGGTGATCAAGAAAAACTGACAGCTGAACTAGGAGTACCTTAAAATAGTAAATAGTAATAATATTTACTGAAATCCCAGTGTGTGCAACCTGAGTCTTTTTACAGTAGGGAAATGCTAAATCACATTACTAAGGGGAGCTACGCAGGTAGACCATAATTTCTTGTCAGACTGATTATTTTGTTTCTCTGCTGCAAGGAGAAGGTAGAGGCAAATAAATAAACAAATGAAAAAGATAAACCAACAGCAAAATCCCCAACAGGATATCCTATCCTTTGTAATAGTTCTTCTCACTAATATTCCCTTCTGTTTCTTACAGCATTTGCCTTTGCTTTGAAAGACTTCCTGTGCTTTGGCGAACACCCCCGCTGCTCCCCTTGGTGCAGGGGAGTGCAGCACCATGAAATAAGGCAAAAACCTCAGTTAGTGATGAGTTTTCATTGGGGAGATTATGGAAATGGCTGAGACTATTCCATATTTACATTCTTTTAAGAATGATTGGGAGTTGTCTGAGGCAATCTAGGTTACAGAAAAGAATGCAGATGCAGTGCACTACAGAATTTGAATTTTGACAGGATCCAGTTCCCCTGTTTGGTGCTGTTAAAAGAATGTGTGATACAGAAGCCTGGATGTCAAATGATAGCTGCTTCTTGTAAGATACTGCACAGGCACATTTATTTTCAAGCGTAGGAGTAAACTTATTTGAAATCAGTGAGGAGTAACCAGCATGTCTGGAATTAAGCAGTGATCTGAAAGCTTTGTTGTCTCAGAGTCTTTGTATTGAGGCTGAGGCTTGGCTGTAGAAGCCCAGGCTTATAATGAAGAATGTCTGTTTTATCATTAGGACCATCCCTAGGGAGAAAAGTGCCATTGTTTGTTTATGTTCTAAGTAGTGTCATATTTAGTGTAATTAAATAATGGAAAATGTCACCTCAATGTAGGAGAAAGAAAGCATCAAAGATTGATCTTCTTGGTGTCTCTACAGAACTCTATGGAAAAGTACAGATCGTCAGAATGGATATTTTCCATTTTTGATTACTGGTTCCAGTTAATAGTGTTTGAAATGAGAATAAAAATTTCAGTTTAGACCATTGTAAAGATTTATTCATGTTGCAAGTTAATTAATACTTTTTTTTTCTAAGGGAGGCAGGATATACCTTCCTTGGAATCAGAATACTTGCAGAGGTGCAAGAATTCAGCATAGCAGCTGAGTGCTCAGTGTCTCGACCATTGTTTCAAATTTGTATTTTATTTTCTCAAAAAAAAATTAATATTGAGTAACTATAATTAGGATTTCTAGTCTGACCAGTGGGAGTAGATTTCAACTTTTGCTGCCTTGTGTTTGAGCCAGAAGCCATAGTGACCGCATTGAGTGGAGCCCAGCCCATGTCCTCACTTTCTGTGGTACTGCGGAAGCCTGGCTTCTGATGGGACGTATATAATTATGGGAACAGGATACATCTCTCAACTAGCTGAGATCCGTATATCTGGGAGAGGTAGAAGTTTGAGAGAAGTTTGCCTTCGATGTTGCTACAAGAACCTAAACGCTTTTATAGGATAGGCAGTTAACTTGCAGAAGATGAAAAGTGTAACTGTTATGTCAGCATTAGAAGTCTTGTTGAGGCTGTATAGTTGTCAAAACCTCATCCACTCTGCATCAACTCTAGCACTAATACTTCACTTGGAAAACAAATACAGAAAATGTGTCATTTCAAGATGTGTTTTTTAAACGTTCTGATGTTGACTTTTATAAAATTGTTCAGAACTCTAATCACTGAAAAAGAAGAGATTTTTTGAAGGTCTTGAAAGATTTTCAATGTACCTGGTCTGTCTAGAAATTAAGATGACATTAGTAATTTCAGATATAATTTAACTACAAAAATCTTAAGCAATATTGAAAGTTGTTATAAATAGTAATTATATGTGAGTAGAATATAAACAGAGCTTTTATTAATAAATTCTTATTATACACATACCGTCTAATTATTTTATAATATGCATTAAGTCATTAGCCCTTGATATGACCCTTCACCTTGAAGTCACTGTTGCGCAGTATTTTGTTAGGCTTCTGTGCTTGTCAGTGGAATACAGATAGTGAAAGTTTAAGATTTTTGCTTATCTTACAAACTAGAGAAATAATTTAGAGTCATGGTTATGTAATGTGATATATGATCAGGAACCAGTCAAGGTCAATGAAACCGTTGTAAGAATTGTGGATCATAAATAAGGGCCTCAGATTCCAGGTGGGATATACAAAATAGTTCAATTTGACTTGACTAAAATTTTCAAAAGTTAATGAATTGAGTGCCTTAATTTAGGATTCCTGTGATGAGCGCCATTAAAAAGGTGTTATGTTTCCAGAATATTAAACACATTATTTGAACAGAAACAGCAAATTTGAAGCAAGACATCATGAATTGTTCACTACCTTCAAAAATCCTTATACTATATTCTACTTTTTAAAGCCCTAGACTTCCTAGAACATATTCCTAGGCTTTTGTTCAAGAGTACTTGCTTTGAAGTAGTTGATGGGCTACAGATATTTTAAAAGGGCTCTTAGAATTTTTTCTCCCTTAGCCTGTGATAATTCCTCATACTCCTGATGCGTGTATTGCAGTGACTTAGCAATTCACTTTTTAATTTGGTATTAATATTGTATTAATTTGTATTCAGAAATTCAAATAAAAGTTGAAGGGAGGCAATCAACTGCAGTAAATTTCATTAATTTATTTTTTTTAACTTAAGGTTCAAATGCCAGAACCATGGAGTATTGCATTATAGTTTCAGTATTCATTTTAAAAGAATAAACTTTGTTTCTCTGATTACAGTGAACACTCTGAGAACACAAAGCATGATTTAAAAGAGAGAAGGATCAAAAAAAGCTGCTTTTCAGATGTTTTAATAATTTAATTTCAAGTCAATCTCAAAACACTTTGGACCTTTTCTCATGAGTTCACAATTACTTAGGTTTATTTTGCAGCTTTATAGTCTTAACTTTTGAGGTGTATTCACTGTGGAAATGTCTAGTATTTGAAGGAGTTCCTGCTTCAATACTGCGTGAGTGCTACTGGAAATGGATTCTTGAGAGTTTCATTGCTGCATCCTGCATTCTGCAAAGCCTGGGTAAAATTGATCGAAATCTGGCTCAGGGCTGTTATTGCTTCCCTTTGCTAAAACTGTAGGAGGATTTGGAGGCACTGGAGAAGCTGATTGTTAACTGGTTTGCACTTGTCCCAAAGTTTCCTCATCAACCGTAGAGTCAGAAACCCTCCTGATGCTGTCAGTGTGTATATCTTGCCTCAGATCCTTTGGTGTACATATGGTGCAGAGCTTCCCGATTCCCAGTATCAACGGTATTGATTGGATTTTTCTTTAGCTGGTTAAATGATACTTTATTTGCTTGTAAAGAGATCTAGAATAAATTATTTTATAAAGGATTGGAGGGAATCGATAAATTGTGATATTTCTTCTCAAATAATAATATTTTTAAAGTTAAATGTAACTTTAAAAGTATTTTCTGTGTCTTAGAAGCTGACTAGTAACAGCCATAATTTATGCTCCAGCAGAATAAAATGATGGCTGTATTCCAGTGCCAGCAAGTTTATATTTTCAAGTGGCTTTAAAGAGTGGAGCTCCTAAGCAGAAGAGCCTTCAAAACATACCACTAGTGTAGTTCTTTGTTAAAACTGTGTAACTTTGATTAGCCTATTATTTGTACTTGCTTGGGCTTTTTCCATGTGAGTAGTTTTCTCTTTTTTTTCTTTTTTTTTTAATAAAGGTTTTTTAGTATCAGAAATCATTAAAAGACTTGCAACTTAAAGAAATACCCATTTGTAGGTAAGGCCCTAAAATAAATGATTTGAAATGTTATTCAAAATAAAGAAAAGCTGAGTGTAGCTTACAGCTGTTACTTTTCTATTAAGTATGAGGAAGAAGTCTAACATACTAAGCATTTAATTCATCAGAGGTGCATTTGAAGATTAATTAACCCAAATTATAAGTAATGGAGTAGGCAGCCCTCAAAGACTTCTTGTAGAGAGAATAAATTCATCTTCTAACAGTATGGGAACAATGGATCTCTCTGAGGACTCCAGCATCTGCATTTGCCATGGACACAGAGTGTGTACAGTGAGGTACTTGATCAGAGATGTTTGGAGTGCTCGGTTACAGAAGAGATATTCATACAATAGAAACATGCTGTCATTGTAAATGGCATTGTCTGTGGGGCAAGATTGAGACTTTGCAGTTGTCTGTCTTTGGAAATTTGTTCTGGTAATTCCTGAAGACATTTTAACAGGGAATCTGTGGTGTTCTTGAAGTTTCTGTTGTGTGAACAAATATGCTGCTGTAGTAGCCAGGCATGTTTCTCAGAATTCAACCCATGTATGATTAGACAAAAAAATCCAGTGCAGTTTCAGGAGTTGCATATTGTAATTAACATGTATGGATATTATAGTCATGTTTTCAGGTAGAAAATTGCAGCTTAAAGTTGGCAATAAAATAACCCAAGGGGAAAAAACCATCTAAACCAAATTACTGTGTTATCAAGAGAATTTACTGAGAGATGTTGGTGTGTGTGTGTCAGTGTGCGTGCATGTGTAAAACCCCCCCAAAATCAGACATCTGAAAACAAAACAGTGATTTGGTAGTTGCAGTAATTTAAAAAAAAAGTGAAGGGCTTTATCTTTAGAAATTGAATAAGAGATTTGGAAGGATTTGCTTTAATTTTTAAGGTTAGATATTGTAACTTCTCCCTAGCTGCCCATAGGCATGTTCTCCTGACCACAGCATTGTGTAGATCTGAAAGTCTCACTAATCAAAGAAGTGTGTTCAGCATGTGGTTGTTGTATTTTGTATTTGGAACGGTGTATTTCAGGAGTTAATGTGGCCCACTATGGAATGTCCTGTTTTGGTGATGCTTATGTATAAAACGTCTCTTCCTTCCTTTCTTTTTTGTGCAAACATTTATGTGCATACTAAAGCCATTAATTCCAAGTAAAAGAACTTTAAAAAGGTCCTAAAGTATCTTTTTGTGGGAGGAATCTTAATGGTTTTAGAGAGAAATACTGAACTGCTGTACAAAGACTTGGGAAATGCAAAAAAAATGCATATTATTTCTCATTTAAGCTAGTTTTTGCAGTCTTCTGTGGCTGAAATTGAGAAATAATATGAAACAAGTGTAAACCTGGACATGATGACTTTTATGTTTCAAGGTAGTTCTTGGTGACTGTATTTTCTGGAATACAGTTTTTCTAGTGTGCTGGTGTGACTAGGGACTATTTTGCATTTAAAATATTCACCCCACAAATCCTAATACACTTAGTTAATTGTTAACCCCATTTAGTTCTGCTCATTAACAGTTTCCAGCAAGCCTATTGAAATATGGATTGCGTCCTCCAAATATTTTAGTTATGGACTCCCCCTAGGACTATGTGTAAATTATAATATGATGAAAGGCCTTATAAAGTGTAGTTGCTTAATATATTACCCCATAACTTTAACAGATCCTATTAACATCATTATTGTTCGTTGTTACTCATTGCTGGAACAGCTGAAGTACAATCAGCACTCAAACTGGAAAAGGTCAAAAGCCAAATACTGCCAGGTTCCTGGTGATTTAACTGACAGCCATCAACATGCATCACAGGACTTGGGTTTCCTCTGAAGCAACAGAGAAAAATACTCCTTTTAAGTTTTCAGAAGTTCACTGTATTTTTCTGTTATATCTCTTTTTTTTGATTCTTCTCACTTCTGTACAAAAAGGGTAACTACAGTATGTTTTTGACAAAATCTGCAAGCAGTGTGGACTTGATGGGAGCTAGACTTCTACATACTAGTGGTCTTATTTTGGCACTTAGTGACTGAAAACTTTCACTTGGAATGACATGTCTTGTATGTATAGCATGGTGTAATGTGTTTTCCTTTGTAAATTTTTTACTTCAAGCAAATAAAAGAAAGTGTTCTTTGTGTAATACGTGGCTCTTTTTGTTTGGCAGGGTTACTCCATCTTCCGAAAATCCCAATGGTGCTACCTGTAGTGTAAGTCAGGGAAAGCCCTCTTTAAGAAGAATAAAAGGGAGAATACACAGAAGCAAAAGTCTCGATAGCATTGATTTCTGTGAATTCACTGTAAGTACCATATCTTTTACATTTATCCTATGTGAAGTTAAGATTATCTTATTAATAAAGCAGTTTGCTTCTTGCATTGGGTTTACCTGCTTGTCAGATTAGCAAAGGTATTGTACTCCATGTTTTAATTGCCTTGCTACGCTGCCAAATGTTAAGGGCAGTGATGTCCCTTGTATAATTAGTGATGTACAACTACATTCTTGTTCTTCAGCAACCATGAGATACAAATTTTTATGTCAAATCTGGGAATTGAGTAAATATGAAAAATGAAATAGGATTTCACATTTTATTTTTATATTGAGACTTTGGAAGTTACGTTTAAAGTCAAACATTACTTTTTACAAAACCGTAAAACTATTTCAGTTGCATATGGCTATAGTAAAGTGCTAGAAAAGGAAATATATTTCTCTAAAAAATGTGTAAGCTTATAGCACTTGAAAGCTGGTATCACAGGTGATCTGTTACTACAACTAGGCAGTACTGGTATATACCTTTTTCTTTTCTTTGGTTAGGGGGTAGATGTGTTTGTGTTACAGTTTTGGAAACTTCAATGTGATCATGGTAAGGAATTTGTGTAAGAGATGCACCGGAGGTTTTTTTGAATTGAAAGAGGAAACTAGAGCAGTTTTTTACCCAACTTTTAATTCAGGAGGATCTGTTTGCATTCAAGTAATGGAAGAAAATACGATGTTAATATGAAAGAATATGGAGCGTGGGGGTAGATGTCCTGCTATTTATACTGTTTACAAAATACTAAAATGAATACTAAACAGTGTATTTTCAAATATTGTTTACTGAAAAGCCGTTGAAAGCTACACCTCCCATCTAACTGCGGGGAATTCAGTTGAAACAAATTATATTCTGATAAACTAAAGTAATCTATTTTTAAAATACTTAATGTCAAAGAATATGGTAAATTATAAGCTGGTTATGAAATACGAGGATGAAAGAGCTAAAAAATATGTGCTGTCTTTAAAATGTTGAAATCAATAGTGATGCGAAGATATCGTCTGGCATTGCATGGTGCTAGAAACAATATCACTAAAATGTTCAGATGGGATATGGGAAACATCTTTAAGGCATAAACAGTGGTTCGAGTGTGTTGTGTCTTTCAGTGGGATGTTTTTCCACAGATGATGCCAATAGCATAATTGGTATTTTTTTCCTTGGGACAGCTTTGTTTCTAATTGCGAAGCCTCGTAGCGCTATCTTTGGGACAAAGAGCTTGTTGTTTGGTGTTGAAGGAAGTAATGAAGTTAGTAGCAAGGATTTGGGGTGTAGTGTGTTGTGTGGTGTCCACCTACTTCTCACAGTGCCAGTCCTGCATGGCTGGGTGCCGTGGCTGGGGAATGTGTACAGGGAGCCTGTGCTGGGGCTGTGCTGCTCATTTGCAGCTGCCTTTGGTGTGTCTGTGCTAAGTGTTGTCACAGCACTGAGGCCGGTGTAATCATTGCTCTGCTGAAGGTTAGAAATTCCCCTAGGGAGCAAAATTTCCTTCTGCTATATGGGTCTTCGTCTGTGTGGTCCTATTAAGGAGTTTTATCTAAATCTATCTCTGCTCTTGGGGCCTTCAAAGAAAAAGAGATTATAGCCAACGGTAAAAAGGAATTTCTTGCATGCCATAGAACCTTTGCAAAGAGATTTGTGACAGATAATAATGGGCAAGTCTGTAACTGTAGCATACGAGAGTGTGGAGTATGTACATGTATAAATTCATACATTAATAGCTAATACAATAATTAATAGTTAAGTATTGATAATTAGGATCAGGAAAGGAAGTTCACTTTTTCTGAGGTCTCATGTGAAAGGATAATACCAGTTTGAATAGCTAAGCACACAAATCAGAGTTAAAAATATGGATTTTCTTGCTGCTGCATAATTTAGAGTTACACTGAAATATTTCTTGATACTGTATAATTGTGGTTTTATTGTTCTAAAATTGTGATTAAAAATAGATCTAAAGAAATAATTGAGTAAATTAGTATGTTTAAGTCTTTCAAGAGTGTTCTCAGAACTGAACATTTTTCATGTTAATCTTCATCTAGTAAAAACACTTAAGCACTGGCAGACAGAACAAAACTAGAAATGAAAATTAAAACACAAAGGAACTTTTTCCAAATTTTGTCTTTACAACTGTTTTATGCTGTAATATCTTCATTTTATGCACAACAAAGATGAAAAGTTTCACATTTAAATATGTGGAGAACTTATATGTCAGCATCCAGTGAATTGTTGGTTTCATTCATCATGTAATGAGAATGAGATCCATTAATAATTCTGAATGTTGCTGGATTTCACTTTAAAATAAGTAATGTCTATGTACATCCTAAACTAATCTGTTTTGTAAACCTTTTGTTTAAAGGTTTCACTCAGCAAATTCTTACCGAGGACTAATCCTAACAGCAGAAAGACACCAAAAAAACCATATGCTTTCTTTTCTCCAAGTGAATAAATGGGAAGTTCTGCATTTCCATGCAATATGGCTGTACCAAAATTCAATACATGAAAATGCTGTATTTACTACTTTCTTATGACTTCACCTGAGGCTCGTGGGGGCTGCATTAAACTGGGAGGCTCATTAAAAAATAGGGTTATTCTTTGCAAGGGAGGGGATAACCAGTGAAGGGCCTTTTGCATGTGCAAAATTTCTGCAGAGGCCAGGGAGGGACTACTAAAGGTGCCTTCAGAGGGTTGTCTGGGACAAGGTGGTGCTGTTGTTTACCACAGTTAGTAAAATATGAAGTTTGTGATATTAATGGCTTTTGGTTATACCTGTGTATATCAATATGAGTGATCTTCCTAAAAGTTCTGGAGAGGTCCTTGCCTGTGAAACCTCCTCATCCAATGGCCTGCTGCTGCAGTGACCAATTGCAAACCTTACATATTTGGAGGCCCCTGCTCTGGAAGTGTTCAAGGCCACGTTGGATGGGGTCCTGGGCAACCTGGTCTGGTGGATGGCATTCCTGCCCATTGTGAGGGGCTGGAACTAGATGACCATTCCAAACCAAGCCATTCTATAATTTGTGTAAGACTGTCAAAGCACACAACTCCCAGCTGGTGCACTGCATACCTGTATTAACATCCCATACCTGGCTCACATGTGTTAAGCTCACAGCCCCCTTCCAGAAAGTGTAAGTTCTTCCTGATTACAAGTGGTGGGAGTCTGCAGGACTGCTGACAAAATCTCAGCTTTATTTCTTAGTGATACCTCTGCTGTCTTAAGTGCATAATACTGGGGTTTGTAAGCGATGCCTCTTTTCACCATTTTGCTAAGGCAGCAAGTGAGAAGATAAAGTGATGAAATTATGTTAAGCCACAGAGTGATAGCACAGCAACTCCCTTAAAACGCGTATCCATTTTCAACTTTTTGCACCCTTTTTCTTTGCTTTATCCTCTCCATGTATTAGTGGTACCACTTAGTCAGATTAGGATGTGTTCACCCAAGCTAAGTAAAATCTGTTTTATTGCCCTTCAGTTCTTCTTAAAGGAGTATCATCATGCTATGCTATGCCAGATATTAGCCCTTGAAAAACTCAGTTTTAGTGGTATGTATAAAAAAGTACTCCCATATTTTATGTTGAATATTGTTAAATGGTTGCTTTCAACCCAGAAATGTTACAGAAGTCCTTGTGTACATTGTAGAAAAAGGGAAAAAAGATAAAGAATAGGATTATCAGCTCTTGGAGGCGCATGTGGAATACCTGCTACCTTGTTGACTGAGCTTATTATACTAAAGTTCCATTACATGCATATTTTAATCTTTGTAACACTGAAACAAGCCCTGACTTTGTATGAGCTACCTGAGATAGCAGTAGTACTTCTGAGTCCAATTCGTCGACAGGGTTTTTGTTGTACTAGGCACTGTGTAAATGTGAAGTGTTTACTCTCAAGGACCTTACAATCTATTTCTAATAATAGGTAAGATGTGACTAACCTTTGATTCTTTGCATATGGCTGTCAAGCTGTTCAAGTGCTGCCCTGATGCTAGGGCTTCTGAAGGTCACGTTGGGATGCAGGTGCGTTTTGGGACTGCCCTGCTTGATAGAGCACCGGGAGTCATCATCCTCACTTGTGTGTGAGCTGCCTTGGGAGGCTGTGTGACAGCTCGGAGGTGTATGAATGGGTCTTGTGGTTGCTGACTGTATGACAGATTTTGTACCTATCTCAGAGCACAACAAACGCTGACCACCCCTACAATGTGTAGATGCAGAGAAACCGTTCCCTTCTTTTTCTTTGAGTCAGTGCTCGTGTTTTCTGGGAATGACCGAAAGGGAGACTTTGAAAACTTTTATAAGGAGCTCATATAACGAATTTTAGTAGAGATTGTATGTCTAAGATACCTTTATTCATTTTTAGTTTTATAACTCTTTGATTGGACTTGAGAAATTACTGAAATCAACACCTTGAAAGTGTCTTTTTAAAGGAATACAGATTTAAGCCTTTCCTGCTAAAATCAGCCCTTATGGACAAAGGACCTCGTCTTGGAAATCAGAGCACTGCAGTTATTTCCAATACAAACAAGTCCAGTGCTGGAGGCAGCTGATGCTAGCCTACTCTCTCTAAATGTGCACACAGCTGGGTTCAGTTAACCTGCAGCTGGAGCAAAGCAGAAGATCTTCAGTTGCATAGGAGTTAAAATCCACGGAATAATTTTGCAAAATGTTATAGCAATGCAGTATCTTTTTTTCCACTTTCGCCTTCCTTTCTGGTCATTCCTTTTCAGGGGCATTTACTGCCAATGAAGTGATGTTGTCTAGAATCTCTGGGCACTAATGCTTTAGAGGTCTGTGATGTCAGCACAAAAAGGAACACAGTAGGGTAGGAGATTACCCAAAAGAGGAGAAAAGAAAGACAACTAAGTACAAAGAGCAGTCTGAATGAAGCACTGTGGAATGCATGACAAAATGGAAGAGGCCACAAATGAAGAGATAATCAGAAAGTGAGAATTAGCTACCGTGCGATTGCCTTCTTTAGATAGGGAACACACATGTTCATCTGGAACAGTAATTTTTAGTGCTCTGTAGTAAGTGTTCTGCCATTGAACGGGTATAATACCTTGTATGATTTCTTGCAGAGGAGCTGTAGAAACTCGGTGTTTCTCTGTGTGCTTGCCTGCTCTCATTAGCAGGATGGAGTGATTGACCTCGCATGCTCTGTGGGGGTGTGTGCCCGGCATGTTCTGTGTGCGAGGAGGTGCGTGTGCGCCGGAGCGCTCGGGGAGCAGCTCCCGCTCACGGCTGTGTCATTGTGCTGCTGCTGTTCTTACCAGCACTTTCACGTGCTTTATAATTTCTAATGAAGTTTCAAGGCTCTTTAGAGGCTTTAGTGATTAACTTTAATGGATGTTTGTGATGACATCCTTATTTCACTTTCCCAATCTCCTTGGTAGATTTTTATAGCATACAGCAGGCTTACAGTCAGTTTGTTGTTGGAGATGTCCTTATCAGTATGTTGAGTAACTGTTGCTGTGAGTAGTCCCACTCCCCCAAAGAAAAAAAAAATGTAGTCATTAAAACATAATACTGCCCTATAGCGGTTAAATTGTCACAGAGCATATTGCTGAGCAAGGCAGTCTAGTCTGTACTGAAGTACGGATTTATTGCTGTTTCTATTTAATTTCATCTAGCCCAAACTCATCTTTCCTTTAAATCATCTTACAAATGACTTCTGAGGTGGTAGATGTTATTCTGTAATTTGATTTTTGGATTTTTTTAATAAAATTATTCTGGTTTTATACTTCCATTTGTCTTGATTTTCCTGCTGAGTGTTTTAATTTGAGTATGTGTCTGTAAAACCGGTAAAATGAGAAATGAATAATAACACAAATGATATGTATCAGGCTCAATTTCTTAGGATGGAGACATAAGAGCGCTTATGTTCTTTAGAAAGTCCTGCAGGTATTTTGATCATCTCTGTAGATGTGGAAGGAAGAACTCATTAGCACAGCTGGAGTCTTGTGGATGCCCTTAATTTGTTACTGTTCAGAGAAGTGTGGTTGTTATGCAGCTGTTTCCGAGATTCAAATCCTCTCTAGTAGCTTAGACTGGCTTCACAATATTGTTGTTGTACTGTAACCCATTTATTATAATAATTGAATCTGTTGATGGTGTATGAACACAGTGCTGACTTTATACAGTAGTGCCAGTTTTGGCTAGTTTATTTTACCTAAGATAGTTTAAATAATGAAAAAAAGGGGAATATTTAAGCAGTAAACACATTTTACAGTTAATGAAATGAATACTTTACATCTTACATGTGTATTTTTATTGGTCAAGTATATAGAAAAAAAGCAGAAAAATACATATTACTGGTTTTAATATATGCAGTTAATAGTTTTAAATAAAGAGGTTAATAGTTTTAAATAAAGAGGGAAAAGGGTTTAATTGGAACAATTTTGGAAATATAATACTGATGGAAAGAGAAAAAAAACTGCAGGCTTTTGATCCAAGATTACAACTCCCCTGGGAAAGAGGAGTATATTTTCAGCATTGTTTATTCTGTCATCTTGCTTTTTATTTAAAAACAAATCCAAAGTTTTATGTAAGAGCTATTCTAAATGTCAAGGCAAATTATTAAGTCTCAAGCATAATACTAGGTGAAGCTTATGCAGCCTTAAGATTAACCTAAGGAAGTTAACCATAAATGAACAAGTAATTTAATTTGCTAAATTCTGAATTGTGATTGACCTTGATTTGTGTTTCTGAATTGATTCAGACTGATTGATCTATGTTTCTCGACAAATTTAGTGCTCCAGTTAAAGTCTACCAAGGATGTTAGCTCCATAAGAGACATTATACTGAGGACTATGTTTAATTTTAATTAGAAATATGTTTTTGAGTGAGTGGACATTTTAGGTTATTTTTATTTCTTCTCAGAGTGGCATTATGAATTTGGGCAGATGGAGCTGTGCTGAAATACTCTTTGGCATTTGTTAGAGTAATACCTGCTTGATTACTCCACCACCATTATACTTGGCGGATGATTGTGACTTGTCAGGTCCATCATTTCTTAAAATGTCAAAAGATATGTAGGCCATTGTGTAGTTTGTCTTTAGATTGCATAATATCAGATCCTCTTTGTGTGGTTGTGTAGGATGCTGGTGTGTCATGTATTGAGTCTCAGTATTACAGTGCTCACCTGCCAGTGAGCTGCAGCCCCGAGCAGAATGAGGGTCCAGTTGTTTGTCCTTCAGCTAGCCCAGAGAGATGCAGGGGAGCAGACAGATGACTGAGAATGACCACTATCTCTGCTTTTGAGATACTTCTGAGCACCCTTGAATGTCTCAATTTCTGAACTGAGCTCTGTATGGAGCCACATGATGATCAGTGTTGTATTAAAGTAAATTGATGGGATGACTCAGGGAAAAGAATAACACTCATATAAATGTAAGCTTCTCTAGGTCAATGCTAATGTAATTTTTTTTTTTCTGAAAAATCAAGGTTTCTTACTGTAGGTTAGATACCTTAATGATTTGTTAGGCATTAGATACCTGCGTAGTAAATAATTGTTTCTATCCAAAAGAATTTTATGTGAGTGAATCTAAACTGGCTTGGAGTCTAAGTGCATTTATCTTTCATGCCAAAAATTCTTCACGGATTTATTTCTAGAGTAGAAGTTAAGATTATATTGCTCAATCTATTTTCCTGTTATTGATAGATTTTATTTGTTTGACCTTTCTCTACTATAGTGCTCAAAAAGAGGCAGACTTGTTATATATGAGGAAGCAAAGACTGCAACAATTTCTGTTGCAGGCTCTCAGCCTTGTGCTTAAAAATAGCAAATAACAGGAGTGTCAGTATGAGTGGCTTTTCAAATATATCACTAGAATGTATATGCTAGTAGCATGTCTGTTTTAATATTTTTATTAGGTTGCTGGAGGTTTTTTGGTTTAGGTTTGTTGGATGTTTGGGGTTTTTTGGCTTTTGCTAATTTTTTTGCCTTACCAGAACTGTTTGCCCTTGTAAACTAGAGTTTGGATGATAAATTTTAATGGCTTTTAAAATTTGATTTTTATTATTAAGCAAAATATGTTGTTTTTGTTTGCAAAAGCTGCTTGGCATTTTCTGTCATTAAATACTTGTGTAAGTGTGGGCACCATTGGCATGTCTGCAAAGATATAATAATTTCATGGAAATAATAATGATCCTATAATGCAAGTACTGTCAGTGTCAGCATGCAGTCTTTGGTGGGGACAGAAATTTTTCTTGCTGCTTTTTCTAGTAAAAGAAATTGAAATGTTTCCTGTGACCTTCAGACACTCACTTTCTGTTACTGTCTCAGAAACAGGATTCCTTGATCCATGCCTGGCAAAACTACAGAAGGTTAAGGATGGGAATATTAATATTCCACATGCACTTAAAACTTGTTTGTGCACTGAAATGAACGGAAGAATATTTTATTCCTGAAACAGGGGAATTGATCTACATGAAAAATAAGAGTATCTTCATAACTTATTCACAAAGACAATAGCCACAGTTATAATCAAGGCCTTCAGGTTTTTAAGAGATTTTAAGCCTCAAGTCTTTCACTGCGTGGGATTCTCTGAAAGTACCCATTCGTTGGTATTCTCACCAAGCAGGGTTTCAGTCACACAGGTCAGTTTGGTATGGAGGTACTTCAGGAGTATTCCAGAGGAACAGGTGCTGATACATGTGGAAATGATGCAGACAGAATGTCTGCAGGTATTGCAGTAATACTCAGCTTTATTTCCATAAGCCCAAAGATGCACTTGGACAAATACTAAAGACACTGAGGGTGGGCTGGGCAAGATCTTGAAATACATTTGGCCTCCTTAGAAGGTCTTTAGATTTTTATTTTTTTATTTCTTTCTTTCAAGTTTAAGTTACAATAGAAGAAATAGTTATAAAAGTATTCCATAGCTGTTACTCAGATACTCCAGTCAGGATAGCTACTGGAACACTTCAAAGTAGAATTTCACAGCACTGGGTTATATTTCTTTCCTTACTCTTTGGAATAAGGTCTTTTTTAGTTACACAAAGGGATGAAAAGATAGTGTGAGTGCCTAAGCAGCTGCAGAATTCTTCTTTTTAATGTCAGCCATGCTCAAGTTTATCTGTCACTATCCAGACGCTGGTGTGCATATCTGACTGTATGAATGATACAAAAATATAAATATACATGTGTTATATGTACACACATATGCATGCAGTTTGCATTTAATATAAAAAGTATTACTGGTTAGGGTCACTTTTTGTCAGCATGATCTCTACATAAATTTTCAGAGTCTTGTTGACTAAACTCTGCCTGTCACATTGTACCATCTCTGCCAGTAGCAAACATCTCCAAGGGCAGGGCCTGACCCTACACAGGCAGTCCTTCAACAACAGTTGTTAAATGTCATTGTCACCCTGTCAAGGTCTGCTTTTACCAACTTTTTTTCCTTCGCTCTCTAGAAGTCCCAGTGGGTGTGCAGGAACGTGTCATTTATCACTCAAGTAAAATACTGCTTTTTTGAATATTCTTCATCATCCCAAAGAATTCTCCATCTAGCCCTTTTCCCATCTTTCTTGTCCAAATGGCTGGGGAATGTGCCCAGGCAGGGAACAAAGGAATTTGCCTTTAGCAGATGGTTTATTTTAAGAGGATGCGCCAGTGCTAATGTAGAAGAACTGACAGGATACTCTCAGCAGTAAAAAAAAAAATTGAAATATGGGCTGTAGCATAAGGTTTTGCTGCAGTCACTGGAAAAATATTAACTGAAAATGTTGTTAAAATAATGGAAACGTAATTGTATGCATTGAAAGTTGAAAATGAAGTACATTGCACCCAACACCCAAGTCTTCAACCTAAACGCAGAATAAAATAAAGAAGATTGATTGTGAGCACCTTGGAATTCAGACTGCATGAATTTGCAAAAATGTCATAGCAAACTTCTAGGAGAACGCTGGGTTTTTTTAGTCCAGAGAAATTTATTTTTGAAGTCTGGGGCTGTGAATGGAAAACAAATTGTTTATAAGCTGTGCTTAGACTGAAAAAAGGGTTAGACTGCGTTAATGGAATAGGGCAGTTAGTGTGGGCTGGCTCATCGTTCTTGCAGCAATAGAGACACTTTCAGTTTGCAGAGATTCTGGTTTCTTTTGGCACAGATGTCCTTTTTGTCCTCTGGCACGGTTTTCCTTGATTTTTCAAAGAAATATTGGATGTTTGTTACTTGTCTATATCTAAGAAGAGCAGCTTGCTTCTCCCCCTGGTATAATATGCCTTTGCTTATTGCTCTGCAGTATTCTGTGAGGGAGCATACAGGACTGGATAACCTCTACAGAGCAGCTGCCTTTGGATATTTGGCACTGTTATTAGCAATATACTATTGGGATCACAGGCTCCTGTAATAAATTTAGCAATCTTGGCTGCACTATCATTATACTTATCTAGCACCCCTCAGAACTAGAGAATTTTAAAAGTACATATCCTAGTCTCACCGTGGTGAATACCACTGCATGAATAGAAAGGATGCAAATAATAGTGTTTGTATTTTTATGAAGATTTGACATTTAACTTTTGGTATCTACTGACATCTCCAGCTGTATAGTGTCTCGCCTTTCATTGCCCTTGAGGACAGCCCTGGGAAAAGGGGCTGAAAGGCTGGTAATGACAAAGGAGGGGAAAAATCAGCAAGGAGGAGATACGCTCTTGGAGCTGCTCAGATGTTCAGAACCCAGAAAGTGCCTTCTCAACCTGTTTGGAAAGTAAGTTAGGAATATACAGTACTCAAGTCTGAGCAATATGCTTTCCAGTGAGGTTTCTTGCAGTTCTTTAGATAAAGGAAAAATAATGAATTCACGTACTACAGTGCGACGTGGAGATTGTACAACACAGCCCAACTACAAGCACAGTTCTTGTTTCCCCCCTCCCCCCTTAGGAAGGCAGCATGTCTTATAATATTATTATATTACTTTAACATTATAATTATTTACTTGACTCTGATAATGTAGAATAATATGATTGCCAGTCAAAGCTGCACACTGGAGTTGAATGCTGCCTGAGTGCTCAGGCAGCACTTCAGCTGGCCTTTGTTAGGTGTGTTTTCTACATGCAGACTGTTAAACACAGCTTTGTGAAATCATGATTCATTTACTGTAACGAGATAGCTATGTGAGCTCCCAAATGGAGACTCTCCACAGCTGCTTGAAATCTTCTCACTATTTATAATTGGATATGCAGTCTATATTATTTCACATGTGATCCCTGTGAAACTTGGTTGACCAAATAAGCCAGATTTGCACTTCTTCATTATCTACCAGTGCTTGCATAACCAGAGAACTACATGGCTTTTCCTTTCTCTACCTTCAAGGTAATGTAGGGATGGCCTAAATCAGGTGTTTTCATATTGTACACTTAACTAAAAGATGTTTCCAGTAATTGGATGCAGTATTTCCTCTACATTCACTCGCAGCAGTTTTGGGCAATGTAACAAAATAGCTTTGGCTACCCGGATTATTACTACAGAATCCAGTTCTCACTAGGCAGCAGCAATCCAGGGATGCAAGCACACAGAACTGGCCTGCCTTCGTTTCTCCAGTTCATAGCAATTCTTGTGGATGTTCACAGGCCAGCTACAGTGAGTGCAGACACATGCCCAGAAATGTGATGCATTAATCTGAAAGTTCTGCAGCCAATACTTTATAATCTCATATTTGCATTATTAATCTCTCAAGTATCTGCTTTATGGATTCAGATTTGCTGCTGTGCATTTTGTGAGGGCATTTTAGGGCTTTAAGATGGGTCCATGAAGAAATACAATTTAGGATGGAAAATAGACAATTTTTAAGAACAAGTTCAAAACCAGGAAGATAATGGATGAGTCAGGAGGATTTGTTGGACTTGATCCCAGCCACCTAAAATTTCCTGACAGGAGCTTCATTTTTTCTTCTACCGCTGCAAACTTTTCTGTTTAAGATGGTACTTAGAATGGTGCCTGCACTCTGTGGAGTGCTCACAGAAGTGATAAGGCACAATTTGCAGTGTTACGCATCTTCTGCTGATACTGTCTTGTGGAAATGTACCTCTGTGGCAGCAATTTGCAAGTGTAAGGTGTCAGGCAAAATATTATAAGTAACTCCCTGCCAGCATAGATCTTTCTTATAAAATTTCTGATTCTGCTGATAATCTAGGATTTTCTGTATGGGACTGTATTCTTTTCAGACCGTACCTTCAAAAAGCATCTTTAATAGGTTGGTGGGGTTAACACACTATGTGGGTTTGGGATGAGGCATTAGCTGTCCTTGACTCGATCATACTTCGAGACTTCTAGCAAGAGCAGCCGAAGATCTGCAGTTATATTTTGTCCATTAACTGTCTTCCTTACTCAGGGCTTACAGCGGCTTTTACATTGATATTGGCACAGTTTGTCATCTCTTGTTTTTGTCTTTGGCTTTTGTGGTGATTATTATTCATATTACAGTAATAGAGCACCCTGTTAGCATCAGACTCCTACTGTATCAGATGAACTACAAACATAGAAAAAACCTCAGTGCTCTAAGCATCAGTTATGTTAAAATGTGTTAAAAACTCACTAGTACAGATGTATCAAGTGGAATTAAAAAGGTATAGATGGCTTATCACCACAGTGAAAGTTCCCCTAAATTTACCTCAAGGCACTGCATGGAACTCTTTAATGTTTGCCTCTTCTACCTTTTACTTTGGTATGCAGAATATTCAGAAAATTGATCAGAATTTGCCCTGAAATCACTTTTTGTCAGGATCTGTAGTTCCTCTGGTGTTAAAACGGACAGCCATACTGCCATTTTTGTGGTTGCTCTAATTAAAAGTGGAAGTCGATGTTCAGCATCCCAGCAATGGGGAAGGCCTTGTATAAAGATATTAGAATGGAGTTTGTTGAAATGAGGTATTGTTGGCAGACCGGAATCAATGAGCAGGATAAATATGGGATTGAACAAAACAAACATGCTGGAGGGGAACACGTGGAAGGAAAGTCAACCAGTGTGTTTTCACCCAAAGGACATAGTCTGGAATGTTTGTTTAAAGGTCGAATGTTCTTAGTAGAAATATCATTGAGTAAACACCTCAAGTGAAATAAACTACATTTGAGAGGCAGAGGACTGAGGTGTAGATCTTTTTTAAAATATTTGCCCTTTGAAAGGAAAAAAATCAGAGAATATCAGTTGTTATAATGGTGCTTATGGTTCATAATGTGAGATTAGAGGATAAAGCAATATATTACAAACTGTGGTAGGAATCCTAAGTGTCAGACAAACACTGTGTTCACTTGTAATGGTGCAGGGAAAGCAGAAATTTCAGCAAAACATATGAAAATAAAAGCGACTTCCTCTTTTTTGCAGCTGCTTTTGTTTTCTGCAGTGCAGAGAAGTATTTTCAGACAGTTTCTTGCTGACAAGGAATAAGATGAGAAGAATGATTCCCATTAATTAGTAGTTTTTAAGCTCCCTGACTAATGAATGAGCCTGATTTTGGTAGTGCTTTAGGGTGACACCTAATTAAAGATAATTGCATCGGAACATTACCTGTGGAGATGCTCAAAATTAATAAGAATTGTCATCTTAACAACTGTTGTTATTAGATACACTTATGAAGTTGTGGGTGTTGGAAATCATTCTTCCACAGGAAAGTTTCTGGGACCTTTCTGACTGAAGAGGTGCTAAGGAGCATAGAGGAAAATACCAGTATGTATGTTGGAATTCTACCAGTCTACCTGGCATTGAGAGAAGTGCGATATTTCATATGTAACCTAACTTGTAGGCTGAACTCAGAAGTGGGCAGTAATTGCCTTGCTGCTTACACCTGGAAGGCAGAAGAAATTTTAAAAAAATTCAGGGCCTCTGGTCTAGTCAAGATTTCTCTGTGTGCCATCTTTGGTGCAGATAAACTAGATAATTTCTAATTGTAACCATACAACATACAGAAATGACAAAATGAATGTAGAGATGCATGCCTAATTAAAGGGTCTTTGAACCAAATGGGTTGGAATATATAAAAATCTTCCTCTGAGTTAACACAATGCATTTTCATGGTCATTTTGGAAAAACACCAGTAGGGTGCATAGTTGGGCTTCACAGTGATATGGTGTTGCCATTTACTGTAGTTTTAGTCCAACCTTTTTGATGTAATGTGGTTTTTTAAGTTGTTCTTCCTGGGGAAGATTTTCATTGATCTTCCCTCCCTTGTAGCTGTGGGAACAGCTTTAGAATTTGGTTATAGTATATACCAAAAGCTCAAATGAGAAAGGACAAAGAAAGTGTCAGACCTGAAAAAAATGTGAAAGAAACTCAAGTGCTCGGCTCTTATGCCTTTTAAGTCACTTATGACTCACAGTTTTGACTGACTGAACTTGGCAGCATTTGTGGTATTTTGGGTATATTTGTGGAAGCCCACAATAGTGGGTTTTGTCATCCTTTGTATTCAATAATTCAACACAGATTTTAGTCTTTTAAATTGTTGGAGTCCTTTGAGATCTTTTCAGGAGTGAGAGTTAGCTTTGAATTACTTGAAAAGTATTATTAAATAGATTATGTAAAGAAAGTGTGATCTCCTTTGGAGGTTTTCTATCCTTTAATAAGGGGCAGAAAGCCTGGGAGCAGGGCCAGAAGTAAGAAGTTGGCAGGGACTGTGCCTCCTATAGAAAAGGGAAGGGAATTTGGAGTCTAAACCTGAGCAGACAAGGAGGTGGAGGAGAATAAGCCAAAAGCAGGGTATGCAGCTTTGAGGAGCAGGGGCAGAAGCAGTGGGGAGCAAGGCATACAGTCAGCAGCCGTTTGACCAAAGCAGACTGTACCTTCCCTTGCACAGCTGGAGCCAGCCTGCATGTGGTCTCAGAGCTGCAGCTTCCTGCCCTTGTCCCGTCCTCAGGGACAGCTCTCTGCAGAGCCGTGTCCCACATCGGCATCTTGCTTCTGCCCCTACCCGCAGCTCCCCTGGGGCAGGGTGGCACCGCTCAGCTGCACAGCTGCCAACCTCAGTGCTGGCAGGAGCCTGTTGCCAACCTCTCACACACCTTCTGCACTACTCGGGTGCCTTACATAATGCAGGGCTGGAAGAAATAAAGGATTTCAGCCTTGTTTTGAGTGAAGAAGACTCATCTAATCTAGCTGCTGGGAGGAGTCAGCAGAAAAAACTAAGTATGCTCAAGATTTTAAGTGTTTGGTATGAGGGCGAATCAGCTAAAAAGCTTGGCAGGGTCCAAGTACTGAACCCCAATAAACTGTGGTTTTATTTATTAGAGTAAATTGCAGAAATTAAATATTTGACAAAGATTTTCAAGAGCTTATTCTGATACTCAAAGGACAGAACACCATCTAAGCCTGCTTTCTACTCTTTGATTAAACTACTTAAAATGCATTTGAATAAGGTATATTAGCCTTTAAAGAAGGTATTAAAGTACTATGCAGTAATATTGTCTTATTTCAAAGATATTTTTATGAAATCAAATTGCATCAAATAAAAAACTTGAGTCGTTTTTTAGCGTCTCAGAGCTCCGTTCACAATTTGAAGAGCAGTGTTAAAAGGATGTTACAGATAAAGCAGTATAAACTTGGGTAGACTGCTTCTTAATGCTGTGTATGTTTTATACAAAAAACGGGCACTGACATTTAGCTAAAGCTGTTTGAGTGCTGGCAGAACAGTACCACAAGTAATAGAGCTGCAGTATTTTCAAGTGCAGAAGGTGATTTGTCCTCACCCAGTCTCTTAATACAAAGGTAAAGACTTTAAACACAATGAACAGTTTTCTTATTTTTGATTTTTTTTTTTAAATTTTACTCTCTAAATATGCTAGATTAATTTTGAGTAAACAATTACTTCATGTTCCATAGGGACAGTTCTCTGACTTGCTCACTTGCACTTTGCTTAGCTATGATTTTCAGTATATATAATTAATCAAACGAATGAACTTACAAAACAAGTAAATAATATTATATTGTAATCCAGCTCTCTTGACTTTGCTTTTTGACCTTTTTGGATATTTGAGTATTTTTTCTTCAAAAGGCATGTAGGAAAATCCTGTAACTGCTTTTGGAGAGCCACCCCGAGCTTAGTGTCCTTCTGTCCTTCTAAGAACCACGAATGTCACAGTCTGGGAGGGATCATGTCAGGGAGGTTACAGAGCACATCACATCCTCTCTTGCTTTTGCAGCATTTAAGACACACCCTGTGGTAATGCAGTAGTGATACACAGTGGTTTATACACTGGACTACTCTTTTTCCTTCATTTCTTTTAAACATTCCACATTTTCATACTAATGTTGTTACACTTTTAGTGACAAGAGGAATTTCAGAACTTGTGATAATTCCTTCACAATGCAGCTTTGACACCACCATCTTTTCACAATTGTGTGTAGGCTAAATGTAGAAGTGACATAAAGGGTTTTGCCATCTCAGTTTGAATGCAAGAAGAAATGAAGTTTTAAGTAGGAAAAGCAACTAGAATTGGTGAGACAAACAGTATCTTAGCTGATAGCACCTGTAACTTTGCAGACATATGTGCCTGTGTAAAACATTAGGCAAGGTATACCTCAAAAATACAGATTAATGCTGAGCCCTATTATAAAGATTTTGAAGAGAATGCTTTACCACAAATGAATGTCTACGTGCTTGATAGGAAGTTTATTGTATCACAGTCTACTCACAGAAAAGAGGTGGGGTCTGAGAAGCTGATATAATTTGTTAGTATATAGTCAAGCATTTTTATTTAAAAGGTAGGAGCATTTCCACAGGAAAGCCTGCTGGAGTTTTCTTAGTAAGGGCCACTTGCTTTTCCTTTCTTTTATTGCTGCATTTTCTCCCATTCTCCAAATCTTGTGCTAATTAGCCTCCTACCTGCTTTTTCCCAATGCCAGTTCTGACTGTCTCACACCATGTTCAGTGCCTGAATCCCCTTCCTTCTGTCTTGTGCTGGCTGAAATCCATCTCTCTGCATGCAAAATGTTAATTAATTTTCTCATACACTGGACTGATATATAAACTTGCTTTATTTAACCACACATATTGATAGCATAGTTTCTTACAGAATACATGCACTTTCATATATGTTCTGCAATAACAAAGGAAAATTAACTTAATGTATCTTCAAATATATCTTTCTCCATAACCCCTAGAAACTGAAAGTGTCAGTCAGCCAGAAATGCACCATCCAGCAGTTCATCTCTGGTTGCATCTCTGCTTCCCCTGTCTGTTTTCAATGCAGTCGCTATTTTCTCTTTGAAAACGTGCAGGGAAGGGAAAGCTATAACAGCAGTGAGCAGTGGGATGATATTGTGAGACAGAACTGCTCTGCTGCAAAGTACATTGCAGTACAGAACAGTAGAAGGAATTTGTACAATTTGTACAGAATTGTGCATTTGGGTTACATCGTCTGCGTGATGGCTCATTAGCAAATGACCACTTTGTCCCTAAGGAAAGCCACGGTCTCTCCTAACTATTAAAAGGTCTATTTATGTAGTCTTGATGTCATTGAGGGTAGCAAATGATAACACAGTGATTACATTGGTGCAGCTTCCTGTCTGTGAGAACGGCGAGAACCCGATGCTGGAGATGTTTCAAGTAAACATGGGTAGAAAAATCTTTCCCCTGAATAACTCCATGTTGCTTTTATTTCAGAAGAAATTAGGTTAGGCCTTAATCCAAAGTTTTAACGTCTTTTTCAAAACTGCTGACAGTGCTTGTATATTCTTGAAATGTATACACACAGAAGAGGTGAAGTTTCTGCCCTGAACACTTCTCTGGCAATGAATTCCATAGTTTAATCAAAATAAAAAGTCTTGTTCTTTTTATGATATTTCTTTAACTGGCTTTAGGATGTTCAGATATTAATTTGTTAAATCTTCTTTCTGGTAGTCTGAGACAATAATCTTTATCAGTCATAAAAACATACCAGTTTACCCAGTTGCAGTCATTTTCTTACTTAGATGTGATTTTTCTATGCAATTTTGTATCTTTCGTCTACACTTCCCTTTTTAGAAGCAATGACTCATAAACATAGAGTTGAGGTGAAGACTTATTATTTATTCCTTGAGGGAATTATAGTGTTTTCAGTGCTAATCTTCATTCAGCTCCCCAAATATCTTAACACTTTGTTACCTTTTTTTGGTACAATGATCAGATGTTTCTGCTGAGCTTTCTGCCATTAAAACAGTGGTCACAAAAATTTTTGGTTTGATAGAATTCCTTTACAACTGTCATGCTAAAACTTTGCTTTGTTTTGTATTTTTGAACATTAAGTTTTATTTGTCTTTATGTTGCTTATTCATCTTGATTGTTTTGGATTTCTGAAGCTTTCATGGCATTTTTTGGTTATGACTTGACAGTTGTTTTATGTCACCTGCATATATTTTTTATTTTTCTACAGATTACTATTCCTAGGAGATTCAGTCAGAGTTATGGTACAATTCATTCAATATAGATAAACAGTTTATTTTTCATTCTTCACTTTATCCAGATTTTGACTCAATATGATAATTCTATATTGGGCCAAAATATGCCTTCTCCATAAAGGGTGAGTTTTGAGCAAGAGATCTGAAACATTCCTGTGCTACCTTAGCACAAGAGAGCAATTCTGTGAAAAGCACAGGTCTCATAAAATTTAATTATCTTGTCTAATGTTGAGATTTTTTGTGTTTTAAAGAGCTTCATTGTATATTTATTCAACGTGCCAAGGAACAATATATTGCAATACTTCTTATTTCTTAGCAAGCAGCAAACCTGTAACCCTGTGTATGCTTTTTACAAACATAGGGACATCCAGAGCCAAAGTGAGGCATCTTGCTCAATCAGGACCTTTCACCATCCCATTGCTTTATTTCTGCTGTTCCACCACTCACTTCCTTGCTTCAACAGAAAGTTGAAATTCAACAAATTATTGTTACTAATAATAATATAAATGCAGAATGAAATAAAGAAATACCAAACATTAATTGAGTGGAAATCCTTTAGTTCAATTTTGTCAATGCCTACTTCTAATCTTACTTTGCTATTTTTGTCTTTTTATTGCCATATAGTGTTCAGACCTCATTAGTGCTATCTTGCTTCACTTTTAATAGCTTTTCTTTAAATCCATTAATACTCTAAATGAGAGTGGTCGTTTCTGGTGTCCAAGAGTCAGGTGGGAATGCTCAGAATTGGATTGTTACAATTTAAAAATTGGAGTATTGCTCCCGCTAATGCCAATTAGAATACTTTGTAATCACACCCCTCCTGATAGATGTGAACAAAGGTATCTGATGGAAAGATCTGACACTGAGGTTAGAGAGCAGAGAATTTGGTTTTTATGCATCCTCCCTTTTTTGTCATTTTCCTTTGGCACGTGTTTTTGTGAGGGTTTGTTCTCTGGCACATGCAGTAGGGTACCTGTGTGGGTACTGAATTTCCAGGCTCCACAGGGTGTGCTGCATCTGCAGGCACAGCTCAGCGAGTGCCGTTGGCTTTGGTGGGAGGTGTGGTATAGCCGCAGCACA
Organism: Origma solitaria; assembly: GCA_013397895.1. NCBI lineage: Eukaryota > Metazoa > Chordata > Aves > Passeriformes > Acanthizidae > Origma > Origma solitaria. Next base: position 858,886 of record VZRL01003889.1, on the reverse strand, counting down.
GGTTCTCTCTCTGAGCAGGTTCACAGGTTTGCTGGTGCTTTCAAGTCAATCTAGCTTGAAACCTCTATTTATTCTCATACATCTTTGATTCAATTGTGAAAGTATTAGGAAAATGGTTGGTTATTGGTCTGAGCAGCTGGATTACAGGAAATCCTTGAAACACCTTACATTTTTAAAGACTCGTATTTTAACTGAGCCCGGTGGCTTTGCTTTCACCAGCTTTTTACAATGTGATGAGCAGCAGACAGTAGGATGGGAAAGACCAGGGAATGTGGAATTACAAAGCTGCTGACTTGCAGTTACCGTTTACCAGCAGGAAGGGGTTTATCTTATTACTTCTCCCTCGAGATCTAAGCCCAGCCCACACACATACCAGAATATTTAAATATGTATAGAAACTATTTTCAAACCCTTTTGAACCAAGTTTTCTTTCACCTCAGCTGGCTTCATTTCTGTGTCTTGGCCAATGGTTCCTGTGTTGAACTTGTAATTCCTTTATTAATGTTTCTTTATGGAAAACTACAAAAATCTGCTGACACAAGGAATTTTGTCAGTTTTATGGGTAAATTGTCTTTAAATGGCAAATTATGCTGCAGATAAATAATTTTTAGTATCGGTTCAAGGCCTAAGTTCACATTGTATTCTGGAATGCATCAGAATGCTGTATAGCAGGAGTCATGAAAAAACCTGCAGATTATCTTTGAAAAAAATGTTTGTCCTTTGTCTTATTGTGATCTGTAGATCTGAGAGTGCTTTAAATGAAATCTAAAACTGTTAATGAAAGAATACCAGGGACCTAGAATTAGACACTGAGTAAATTCTGTGACAAAATAATTCAGAGGAATTTCTGATTATTCTCCAGAAAATTTCTAAGCCCTCTCTTTTACCTCCCTAGAATCTAAGATTCCTGAAAACACTAGTGATTTCACCAAGTAGATGTACTTACCTTGGATTTTGAGCCAGATCTGCTGCCTATAGATTGAGAATTATGCAACTGACTGGTGAAATGAATTTGACTAATTCCTTCTTACAAAGAGTGGAAGGTAATAAATCAGTTTGGAAAAGAAGCATGCTCAGGGTTAAGCACGCAGGTAGCTTATTGAAGGATGAGGTGTCATCACAGATTAAGTGCCATCTTAGTTGCAATCTTCTGTGTCAGAAGACAGAGTGTTTTCTTTCTTTTCACTGAATTCTCTTTGATGTTTGGTAGATCTCTGTGATGTTTTGTGGAGAAGATGGAATGTGTAACATCATGTGGCAATGGGAGTATAATAGTTATGTAATTAATCTTTCTACACTGATTACTATATATTACCAACATTTTCAACATTAAAGTTTGAATATTTGGGTTTGCCATCTGTGTTTATACAGCACCCCATGGACACTGCAGGGCTATCTTGCTGGTACATTTAGAGAATTGAAAGGAAGGGCAGCTTTAAAAATAGTAGGATGGGAGCACAGCTGGGTTGGATGGTGACCAAACATCTCAGAAGCTGTTTAGTGAGTCACTGTCACATTCCAATTCCGGAGCAGCCACTTTCCGGGACAGCCACGCTGCTGACCCTGTGATGTATCAGAGCTGACTTGAGCTGCTTCAGAGCTATATGTAGCTCAAGAGCCACACGTTGGTCCCTCTGGCATAGATTGTTCAAGTTTGTTATGTCTTATGGTTGTTGGATATGCTGTATGGTGTGTTATCTCTCTGCCTTAGTAGGGACTACAAGCATATCCCTGTGACAGTCCCTGTGAACGAACACATATGAGAATGAAATAAAGATACTGCACGCTTTTCTGAAACCTCTTCCTGTGTTCCTTTGATTCTACAGCAACACTTGTTTTCTGAAGTTCAGTTCTTAATAGGCATTGAGCTTGCAATGATGAAGACTCATTAACATGACCGACTTTTTGTGCCATTTGTTTCCAAGCCCATTTTTAAAAGTGGTATTTATTTTTTTTGCCTTTACTATGTGTAAGGTATTAGACCTTTACTGTTTTTATTTAAGGGCATGTTACACCTGTCTTCTTTCCCTATAACAGGAAAACCAGTGTGGAAGCATGACTGTCATATTCCTTGTTCCTCCATGTAGGTCTTTGATTGCATCATAGATTTTAGATGTACAGAAGACACAAGCACTGTATACTTTTCTGACTGCGAATGTCTTTTTGCCTACTGCAATCACAATTGCCTCATGTGCACTTTTTTAGTTGATGCTGATTCTTACTGACCTTAATCCCTCTTCTGAAGAGAAATGCCTGTCGAACCTTGTAATACTGTCAAAAAGCATGAAATTCAGAGAATCATATTAGTGATGGAAAAGTCCTGTTAGGTCATCCAGCCCATCTCTTGCCAGCACAAGGTTCTCCACAGGGATACTTTCTAATGCTCTGCCTACTTGAGAATGGTCTGTAGTTCTTCAGCTGGAAACCCTGAGGTTGATCCATTGTACATATAATTATCCCATTGCAACATTTCTCCTCTGTATTTGCTTCAACTTTGACCTGCAGACCAGTCAGGTAATAACTGACTGTTGAGGCAGAGCGTCTCCGTGTGTGTGTGTGGCTGTGGTGTATCATATCCAAAAGGCATGAATGAATACTGGCAAAATGACAAAATATTACCAATGTCTAAAGGGACACATGACTGAGCAGACCAGCATCCTATTTCTGCACTGTCGGGCAGTTCTTGCCAAGAAGCTGAGTATCAGTGGCTGTGTTTTTTAGTTTAATGGTATGGCAGCTGTCTTCTCAAGTATCTCAGTATTATATTGGGTAAAAATCTGAGCTTAACAGAGTCATATGTTTCTTTCAGGTTGCCTGATTTATAGAGGAGGATGTAAAGTTGTGCATTTCATGATTGGAAGTCATTTTGTGAAACTGGAAGATCTTAAGTAAACAATTATGGACTGATATTACTGGAAAGCTATCTAGCTGACAGTAGTCTCAAGTGAACTCTCTATATACATCTCAGAGTCTGTTAATTTAGAATAAATAAAATACATACCTATTAAAAGTTGAGAGATTCCCAGGAGGAGTGCTGGTTCATTGACATGGTCCTGAGACATAAGGCTTCTTATCTGCCACCACGATGAGCAGGGGCTGAGCCTTGGAGCTTTTCATTCTGGAGGCTTTTAAATGTATATTTGTAATAGTCATACTTGAACTAAAAAATTATCCTCAAGGAATAGCCTGTAACTCTGACAGAGGGTTTGGAGTTTGGAATGTTCTTTGGGGCAGGCCAGGAGCAGTCTGTGGGACCTCTCTGGCAGATTTCTGAGCTGTGCAGGCAGTTGTTATATGTTTAGTGAGTAACCTGTATGCTGGAACTGTGTACTAGCCCGGCATGTTGCGGACTCTGGGGACACGCAGTGCCTTGAGTTACTATATGTGTAATTAATCCTTAAAATAACTGTCTCTTCCAATGTAGGAAAAAGCTCTAAAGGGACAGCTAAAGTATCATTTTCTTTCAGTGGTTTACTTTGACTACTTAGTACTGTATAGGAAAACTAATGCTTTAAAAGCTTGAAATTTATCATAGTAGATATAATGTGCCTCTTTTTATTGTGTTTGGTCTCGAGGTGTACATTTTCCAGTAAAAAAAAATCGCAAAATCTTAGTATTTTTTAGATATATATTCTAAAAGTGAAAATAAAAAGTTCATGAACTTAAAAGCTAGTTTAATTGTACCAAACAAAAACATACCCCTGAACCTTTTTTTTCTCTCCAAATATCATCTGAGGATACAATGTCTGCCTCATGTGGTATCATCACAGTAAACTTTTGATGAGAACTGCCTCTCATTAGGCCCTTCAGGACTGAATTGAGTTACTGGACACTGGTCAGCATAGCTCACAAACAGATTGTAAAGAAGTGATTCATACTGAAAGTAAATTTTGAACTTCTTGTAAGGAAATGCTGGAGTGGAGACAACCTTTGAAAATATCTCTTCATAGATTGATGGTGAAACATACGTATGCAGCCCTCTTGTGACTTGTGCTATGTGAAGTACCACTTCTGTGATTATATCATTATGACAGGTTCTACTCACAAAATCCTTAACAAAATTGATATTTTGAAATTGAAATACTAAATTCCATGTGGGTGAAAGTATCCTGACCTGCAGAGTTAAAATCGGAATTGAGGCTAAGAAAGAGCCTTTCAAATGTAGCTAATATATCGTAGCAAGTATGGAAATCTGTGTCAATGCAGAAATCTGGATTTATCTGTATCATTTTTATCAGCAGAAGAAAAAGAAAGAGTAGATGAAAAACCGTGCTTCGGTTTGAGCAGTTGCCATTGTTACAGAAAATTCTCCCATTTCCTTCCATCCAGGATTTGAATTTACTGCCCATGTGAAAAATTGTAAAAATGGAATAGGATTTTGAAAACATGAGTCCTTAGTTTATTATGTGCTCTTAAAACTTTGAGAGCAAAGTAGTTATTTGAAACTAAAATGTCATGTAATTTATGAAGTTAATGGAAGGTAAAACTTTAAACATTCCTGAAATTTTAATCCTTTTGTAGTGCATGTGATTTCATGTGATCTCTCGCCCTCTGAGAAACTGCTTCATTATCTTGCATAACAGTTTGGCAGATCTCCATCTTTGCTCTGCTGAATAAAGGAGTAGTGTTTCTACAGAAACAAGTTTGAGAATTTACAGGATGGAGAAGGAGCTCCAGGTTTAAAATACAGTTCTTAAATAGCCACTTGTTAGAAGCCAAGTTGTTCTACCGTAGTAATTTTGTTAATGTTATATGTTATATATAATGTAATGTTAGAGTTATTTTTGTAGGAGCCGAATTTTACAAAAATTTTTTGCAAAATATTTAGAAGCTGTTCGCATTCCTAAAATAACAAGGTATTTGTCTTTAGAATCAACTCTTTTAATAATGATTTAATTGTCTTTTGTAGGTTTCAATTGGTAACTTCATTTTGGTCTCTTTTCTAACATGTGCCAATACAAGCAGGAGCAGAAGCAGACACCCAATATCATAACAATTTTGTTCTGTTGTAGAGTTGGCCATTTTCTTTTCTACCCAAAGAAGGATACTGTTCGTATTTTTATTAGCGAACTTGTTTCTGCCCAGGTTTGCTGCTTGCAGGTCACAGGCAGGAGGTGGCACTGGGCTGTTGTCAGACTGAGGGCTCTGGCCACATGTGTTGTGTGCAGAGGCCTGGAGCATCCCCTGGCACAGGGAATTTAGAAACACCCTGTGAAAAATCACAAGGGGTCACAGTAGGCACACTGTCTATTCAGTTGCTAATGGAATGTGTAGATAGTGCTCTATACATTGCATAGGGTGTGGGTTTTTTCCTCTGCAGGGACAGGTTTAGCCAAATACAGTCCAGAAATTCAATTAATATCCTATTATTGATAATTGCAGTTCTTAAATGCCAAATTTTAAAGCATGTCCGGTTTGTGCAGGAGCTGAAAAGCTGTGCTATGACTTCTGTTACTGTTGGGTTCCAGTTGTAACACTGTTAAAAAGAAGCTGCACATTCTTTAGGTCTGAAAAAAACCCCAAGGCATTTGGCTAAAGATTGCTGTGTGTGGGTGCATGTATGGAAACTAGAGGTCACATGGGTTGGCTCAAAATACCAATTAGAAAATATTTATTTTACTAGTAAACAAATCAATAACAATCAGTAAAGAATTCATTAGATTAATAATTTACACTCACGTAATGCAATTGATTTAGTTTTTGTGGGTGCGCTTTAAATTGTTTCAGCTGCACTTACATAGTTTTAATTTGATTTAATGAATTAATGGATGAATCTAATTCCTCAGAGTGTTATTTTAATTGATTTAGATATGTCTACACTAAACTGGGTATGAAAGTAGTTTAATTAATTTAGAACGCTACAACAAAGTTATTCACATGTACACAGAAATACCAGCTACAGTTGTATTTTGTCTTTGAAGTGGTGTGGTATCAGTCAGAGACATTCCTGCTTTAATTTGCTGCATTCTGCTGTAGGAATTCTGGCCAAGGTACCGCACTGGTGACAATAAGCATCCACTAAGGAGTCAATCCATTAATCTCAAATATCTGTATTCACTATTGATCCAGTAAGTTTAGCCACCTGCATAGGCTCTTTCCTATCTGTGAAGTAATCAACACACAGAACATTCTTCAATTATTGCTGCATTAGCTGCTGAGTTGGAAATTTCATCTCTCTTTTGGGAATGGAAATTTAAATCTTGAGAGAAATTAGGGGATTTATACTCCTAATTTAACACTTGGTTCCTTTGTTCTGCTAGACTACCTCAGTAAGTGAGTAGTTCCTGCTATGAAATGGAGTAATGAAATGAAATAAAAGCCAGTGAACTATAGCACAAGAAGGCAGGAGGAGGTTTGTCTCTCCCTCTCTCCGGGGAAATGGAGAAACAAGCCCCCTTTATGTGTCTGTGGGTATTTCCTTGCTCCGGCGAAGAGATGAGCTTGCTCACAGTGCTGCTGATGAACTGGGGGTGTCCTTAGGATACCAAGGAAGTTTCTGTTAAGTAACAGCATCTAAACTTGGCAACATACAAGTGAAGTACTGGTACTAAGACTGGTCTTTTAAACCAAAATAACTTGCCATTGGCTAAAAATAAAGTTTCTAGATATGACAGAATGAGCCCTGGTGGAAAAACATGCCATTGGGACCCACAAAGGCTGTAAACATTTTGTGATATATGCCAACTCCATTTAGATTTTCTTTTTAAAAAAAGAGGGGACAAGTAGATGCAGCAGACTGATGTAATATTTGGTTTACACTTTATGTAAAATCAGGGATTTTGTGATGGTTGTGTTTTAGGGCATCTACTGCCCCCTTTGAACAAACAGTTCTGACTACAGTCACATTTAAAAGATAAGCCAGCTTTGTACTCTCTTAAGAGTGAAACTAAAATTTAGCTTATGCCTGTGTTACATGTTAGTACCACTAAAGAACCACAGAATGAAAATTTTTAAAGTTTCAAGAATTTTTCTAATTTATTTTATGTCTGTTGGATCCAGGTGTGTTTTTCCACTACAGTATTTTTTCCCAAGTAAATTCATTAGGTTACAAGATGCAGATAGTTGTGAAATCCATCCTGTTTAGGTGAGTCTGGAGTGAGGTATCAAGTATGTAATACTAGCCAAGGAAGTAAAGACGTTCTGTTTATTTTCAACACCGAAATACACCCCATGGAAAAGATTCTTTCTTAAGTTCGTGGGAGCAGTTAGGCTGATGCTTAGTGAGCTTTTCTACTTTTGTTTCTACTTTTTGATCTACTTTTAATCGTCCCACTTATTTATCGCTAATGCACATGGAGGGAGAAATTAAAATTCTTGCCAAAAGGCAAGATGCCACCCTTAAAAGTAGCTTCTGTTGGATCTGTGAGTTGATAACTCAGTAAAGTATGATTTTTTTCTGGGTCATTTGAGCATGTGAAGCAAAGATCTTGCTGCTGATGTGACTGGTATCTTTTGTCCTATGATATTTTATCAACTAAAATATTTCATCCCTAATTTCAATGAGGTTAAGTGAAATACTCAGGAAGTGTAAGGCATGAGATGTGTATGTGGCATACTGAGGAAAAAGATTTTTCCAAAAGCAAGAAGATAATCAGGGGCTAAGAAAATCTTTTTTGAAATGAGGCGATATGGAGAAACAGACCCTAAAATTAGAAAGGTAATAAAATAATGCTCACAGCAATAACACTGAAATATTGAGAAGTGATTAAACAGACTAAAGAACAGAAAGACACACTTTTCACAAAGCAGCCCTGATCAAAACTACACGGAGAAAAGACAAGGACTAACTTAAAAGAAAGCACAGAAGAAAAACATTACTTTTCTCTACTATACATGTGACTTCAGGTGATCAATGCAAAGTGTCTCTTGAAAAAATGTTAGGAAATACTTGCTTGCAGTAAGTCTATCCATTTGAAAGATAAAAAAATGATTGAAATCCCATTTAAAAACAATTACATTGAAGGCTGTCTTTAAGTAGAACCATTATGCAGACCATGAAATACCACAGATTCCTGGCATTCTCATTCTGTTAGTACTGCAGTTGGTCACTCCAAGCTTTGTTAATGAACTGAGAGCTGGGCAGGTCTGTGTTCCAAGCCTGATTGACTTACAAGACCTTCCATGGAAGGATAGCTGCATGTGAAAAAATTTCTCCACCAGGAATGGCTCTTGGGGCAATGAGATTGTTGTTACCAGCCTGCCAAAATGAATCCTGGTAAGGAAAAGTAAAATCAAGCGAAAGTAGGCAGGTGATTTTTTTGCTTTCCTTTTATTATTCCCACAGGGAAGGGTGGAGTCACAGGGAATAATGGTACACATTTCCTTTAACATTTAGTTGATTCCACGAGCAGAGTAAATTTCCTGTGTTCCGTTAGTATCTTGCAGTTTGTATTTCAGAGTGATTTCACCAGTGGAAACTCTTCATTGAATTTTAAGTCATAGCATGTCTCTTTGTAGAAGAGAATAAATAGGAGGAAGTTAAATTACAAACATTATTTTATCTTCTTTAGATTCTGATTGAGATTTTTAATTTCATTTGACGTTTTAAAGCAAATTATAAAAGCAATGTTGTGGCTTAATTTAATCACAGCTATAATCTCTAGACACCTTTGTAGAAATAAATGATGCTTATCTTTAAAATATAAAGGACCTTTCCACTGCTTGGTGCAGCTGATACCTAAGACCAGTTTCCAGGATTAGCAGTTTCGCCTAATGCTGCAGTTCTGTATTTTGGTTTTCATTGTAATTGGCTGTAGATAGTTTAGTACTACCATGGCTACTGGCCTATTCCCAGTTCCCCTGGCTGTCAGTGAGATTGTGTGGGTATGGTGGATCCTGATATTTGAATCTTTAGTAAAAAAATCCATTTCCAAAATACAAAAATGCAAAGGGTCAAGTTAAATTTCCATAACTGTGGGTAGAAATTGAAGAGTATTACAAGAGGGTTTGTTCCATATCTGTAAGAATGACCTGGTGATAGAGTCACAATTCCACAGGGAAGTGGGAAAAAACATGTGCTAATAATGGTTTCTAAGTTAGAAGAGGTCAAGCAAAATGATTTACTGATGTCTCTCTTCTTTTTTTTCCTTCTCATAATTTTAAACTCTTGAATTGAAGCACTTTATTCACATTGCAGACATCTCCTCACTGTTTCATATTCACAAAGAAAACCAGAGGTTTTTGGGCATGTATTTGCTATTCCCACAATGATGGTCTATGATTTCAAATCTTACACAGAAAGTATAATGTACAATCCTTTCATATAAAAAATGGCAGTTTATGTATGTTAGGTAAACCTCTTTAACGATTTCTAAAATTGTGTGCCTTTCTTTTAGTACGCTTACTTTTAAATGTAAAATCTATGAGACAGGGCTTCTGCACTCCTTATTTGATTTTTGGGGACCACTTTTTATATTGTTATTTCAGAGGAGACTTCCAAGTACCATGTCAGACCAGCCCTACCTTGCACTTCGGTAGTCTGAAATAAAAGTTAGCTCATATCTGCAGCATTCTCTCATTTTTCCTATGATTTATCTTTCAATTAATTGCCCCTCTTATGGAATTACTCTATAGTTTTAATTGAGGAACAGAAAGAAATAAGACTTCTCTGTTCCTACAGTGGCCCAGTCATAACATTTGTAGCCTTTGCCAGTTGTTTGCCACTAGAAGAAAAAGTTCTGATGTAGACTGCAGAATCCTTTCTGGAAGTGACTTCATTACCTAGCAGTCAGTCATGTTTATCTTCAATAGATATCTACCGAGGAGTGTATCATCTTCTCCTTCAGCCCCCCCTATCAGTAGCTCAAGAAAAACTACACCAAAATCCGTGTTAGATAGAGAAATTGAGAAGGCAAGCTCTCTTGCTGTTTGTATGAATCCAGTTTCTTGTGTCCATAGCAAAATCCTTCTTCAGAGGCTGAAAATGAGCTGGATGTGAAGGAAAAGCTGCTCGAAGTGGTGCAGTGCCATAGAGCAGCTTCTGGCTCCGTGGTGTTCGCTGTTCTTTGCAGTGGGAGACCTCAGCTGGTGAGAGCCTCTGGCTGTGCTCACAGCTGAAATTGGGTGCCTGGGGAGTGAGAGGCAGTGCCTGCCCTGGAGAGTTCACTGAGTTAAATAGAAAAGATAAACAAAGCAAAGGAAGGAAACATGCTAATAGTTGTTCACCGGGACAGCAAGAGAGCCATCCAGGAGGCTGCTGAACCTCTGGGCCACGGGTCTGTACACTAAGGGAGGGTGCTTTAGGGGGAAAAAAAAGGGGAAAAAAACCGAAGTGGGACCAGTACTTTGCTCTTTCATTTTGGCAAGGTCAATACTCTGCTTTACAAATGCACCCCCTAAATTTAATTCCTGATAGTTTATGTCTGTTCTATGGAATATTTATTAATATGTAATTAAAAAAACATTGTCCAGAATGGACTGTGTTTGGATTGGGATTTTCTGAAACGTTAGAAAAATCCTCCAGGTGGCAGAATAACTGCTTCAGTGTGCATACAGTAGATGGGGATATAATTTTATCCCTCACTGCAAAACACTCCTGTTTTTGAATTGAGTAAATGACTTCTTGAAGGCAATTTTGACAAGAACCTTTGGGAAATTGCACTGTTTAAGTAATTATTTGCTTGTTTTGTTCAGGATGCTGACTGAGTACCTTTGTTCTATTGTTAAATAGCTAAAAGTCAGAATCAAACTTAAGATTTCATTCAGAGTACAAAAAGGTGCATATTTGAGAAGTATGTCAGATGTTTGTTTCCAGGTCATGTTGCACATTCCATTTACTACTCCCAGCACAGCAATAGTGGTAGGAGCTCTTCAAAATTAAACATAACACAAAGCAAATTCCATTTCGGCACTTACCTTTTACTTAGTGCACTGTAATTGCAAATGAAAATTAAATCTCCCCTCCCTTTAGAAGTGTCCCTTGCTTAAAGCCTCTCAACGAAGTTGTGTGGAAACATAAATTTGATAGAGAATTTGTCATGTATGCCGTCATATGCTTTGACTCTTCTTGTGTCTATCATCTCTTTCGGCTTCTTCAAGAATCTTCTCAGGATAGTGCATAATCTCTATATATTTTCAGAATTTCTCATTCATTAGCCAGTAATATGGACTTAAATTTCTAAAGAGGTGGTCATACCATGGAATTATTAAAGACATTTAACATTTCTTCTAATGCAATTTTGCTGCTGGGAGCAGCAGAAAAAGAGAAGAGAATTGTGTAACTCTGCAAGTCCTTACACATCATCAGCATTTATGCTGCAGGTAAGTGATAGTCCATCTGCCATTTTGGCATCTTCATTTTGGCTTCTTCATTTGTGGAGAGGCAGCTGGTAAGATAGATGGATGCATCCCTCCACTCTTGCTTCTGAGCCCTGCTTGATGGGAAATGATTTCTAAAGCAGCATATCGATAAATAAAACATGAGCTACTCCTGAAAGATGCTTGTCCAGAGCTCTCCCTTGTTTAAGTAGAGGCTTTGCTGTGAGAGACGTTTTGACACATCTGGATGCACAGCATGTTTGCTGAAGGCAAACAGACACTGCGGTGCTCAGGGACAGCTGGGCCCTGCTGGCTCAGCACACCGGGGGCTGGCACCAAGATGCTGACACTGCACCGTGACCGCCGCTCCCAGGTGATCCTCCGCTGCCTGTGACATTAGACATCAGCACTAAGTTGGCTGAGGAGTCATTCGTGCAAACTTGGGGAATGAGAAAGCAAAAGAGAAACCACAGCTGCTGCTCTGGAGAAGAGACTCTTTGGTAAACCTTCTCCCTTTAAGAAGTTTGATTGCATTCCTCAAATGAAGTAAATCAGGTTCAGGTTTATACACTCTGTCAGGTGCTATGCCCAGATATTGAGAAATCTGAAAAAAATACATAATTGTATCTGAATGCATGTGGCTTTTATAAATCCATTGGGCTTTTTTCATATTAGCTGTTATTCTTTCTACCCGTTTTGATCTTTTTTCTGATTCCGGGAAGATCAGCAAAAGGAAGGAAAGGATCACTTGAGCTTCCATGTGATTTATAGCCATTGTTTATCATCTCAGTACGCAAACACCTTTAGTGGGTTTTTTCATTGGAAAAAAGAAAAATTTGGAATGCTTGAGCAACTCACATCTTGGTTTGGGGTTTTTTTGCACATTGCATTTATTTAGAGCACTAAAGCAATTCTTGAGGTTTTTTATTTGGTCAGAATTCTAGGTATAGAGTTAGGCCCTGGGACCTCATGCTTGTAAATAGTTTGCAAACCAACAATAAATATGATTGAAAAGCATTAATTCCTGCATTAATTTCAAAAGGATGTATATAGTTGTTGAAAGTATCAACAAAAATGCTTTTAAAATTAGAAATCACATTTCTTAAAAACTTTTCTGTTACACATCTGGACCAAAATAGGCAAAGGGTGTACAAATTGAAGTTTGCCTTTAGCATTTTTTTGTGTAACTTAGATACCTTATCTGCCAAAGCACTGCTTTAACAATTCAAAATGAAAAGGTGTGAAGTGTGGTTCTCCTTGGAAAAAATAAAAAGTTTGCCAAAGGAAGACTGTTAAGTGTGCTGCAGGCTGCAAAGAGGTGCTACAATGATGGGGGCAGGGCAGAAATCGCAATATCCACCAATTTGGCAAAATATTTAAAAGGCTTTAGCTAGATAAATCTACAGCATATAATATCTCAAAATTGAAATTACAACTAATTAAATAGTACATAGTTAAAGAAATGAAAACCTGGAGTCAGCGTGCTGTTTCTTTTGTGATTTGTTGGTGTAAAATGAAATGGAAAGGTGAAAGTTTTGTATTAGTAATTAAGTACGTATGACTGTGTAAATGAGATGATTTAACCATGGTTTAACCTCCATAGCTCTCAATAGTTGGAAGTTATAAATAGATACTTTGAAATAAAGCATGAAAACCTTTAAAAATTATGTTAAAATTTATTTACTTAGAAAATACTGTTAGAGGATCAGAATCAGAGTTAATTGTTCTGTTTGGAATTATTCAATACTTACTTTAAGACAAATTTAAAATGTAGCAGGCAGACAGTTATTATTACATGGATTTTAACTTAGTTTTAGTCATCACCACGAGCACAGATGACAGACTCAGAGAGCGCTGCAGGATTTAGCAAAGGATAAAAGGCAGTTTAGAACAGGAGGAGAACGAGTTAAACTGTGTTTGGATAGGTTGGATATATTCAAGTTGGCAGTTTCTGATGGAACTTAACCTGGACTACTTACAAAAGAAGCTGAAGCAATTTCTGAAGCATTAGCAATTATCTTTGAAATGCCGTGGAGGATGAGGGGAGAGGTCCCAGTGGTCTGGAGAGGCTCATAATGCCCTACCTCTTTTTACATGGGAGAAAAAGAAGAGCTAAGGAATCCTAGGCAAAAAAGTTTCACTAGTAGCAGCAGGATACCAGACCAAACTGTTGAACAACCAGCTTGAGAATAGTAGGGAGGTAAAAACATTGAATATACAAATTAGACCAGGGCAAGTTCCTTGCTTTTTTCACTAGTTAAGTAGCCTGGTAGATGAGAGAAAGTGCAAGTGCTGCTATGTGTCTGACTTGAGTGAGGCTTTGAACAGAACATTGTATAACATTCTGATTAGCAATCTGATGAGGTAAAAATAGAAGTCCACTGTAAAACTGTTCAAAACAACATGCTTAGCATTCAGCTCTCAGTGGTTAGCTGCCAGAGAGGGGAGCTGGTTCAGATGGGGTTCAGCAAGTCCGTCCATCCCTGTGGGGACAGTTTTCTTGCACAGTGAGTATGTAAGCAGTGAAATGCTTATGAAACATCTGGATGATAACAGTGTGAAAGTGCTTCTAAATCCTTTGAGAGACAGATTGGAATTTAGAATGATCTTGATTCATTGAAGAAATAATCTGAGATCAATAATGTATGATTCAGTAAACGCAAAACCAGACAAAGAATAAATCAGATGCAAAACATAAAATGAAGAATAACTGCTTGGCAACAGTAGTGCAAAGGATGAATGGGGAATTGTGAAGGGCTGCAAGCTGAGTGTGTCACCACTGTGATGCTGTTTCAAAAAAACATTGTTCTGCAATATATTCATAGTCTTGTCGATATCAGATGTATTAATGTGACCTCCTCTGAGGCCAGGAGTAAAGCACTTGCTTTTTGACTCTGCTCTTAGGATGAAAACAGTTAATTTGGCACACAGCAAACAGAGAATGTTTAGAAAAAATTTCCAGATGGGGTTTGCTAAACCTAGAAAAGGGAAGAAAAGAAACATCAGCTTTCAAATAGGTGAAAAGCTGCTGAAACATAATGAGCAGCCATTGTTCCCCAGGACCACTGGCTCTAGGGTCAGAGATATAAAGTGCTTTGTTTGCAGCAAAAGTGACAGACGCAGGTCAGCGCAAAATCCATCATTTTGTCTTCAATCCCCCTATCACATTTAAGCAAAGTCATGAGCTGTGGTTTGTGCTGAGGTGCATGTGCATGTGCTGTGTTTTGTAGATTTTTGAAAACAAGTCTGAAAAACACCTATGGGAGGTTTAGTTGTAATAATCTGGACACACTGGGAGAGAATGAATTAATCATACAGAACGTTTTAATGAAATAAGGGCTGTATTTTGCTCTACAGCCTTAACCTGATTCTTTCCATATCAGGTACAGTCTTGCCCAGGTCATTTGTTGTTATCTGGCAAGGGATGTGAGTCTCCAGCAAAGATGGTGGTGAGCAGGGCAGCACCTCCAGAGCAATTCCTGTGACTCACAACTTGTTCCTAGTGGCTTCTTGTGAAAAAGGCATGGGCCTTGGCTTGGGTGAATTGTCCTTCAGGCTGTCAGTCAAGCCCTGATGGGCTAGATGGTCTCATGATGTCTCTTACAGACTCTAGTTCTGTGATTATCTGGTTATTTAAATGTCATTTTCTGTGATCAGACTTACAGGCTAAAACAGCAAGTTCTATTTAGACTTCATGGTTCATTGACTAAAAAACCCATTCTGGTCTGTTGGTTTACTATGGGTGATAAACATGTAGCTGGTGAGTACTTGATAGGGAAAAAGAATATTTTTTCAGCATTGAGGTTAAAATAATTCTTTCTTTCTATGTATTTCCCTAAAACAGAAACTTGGCGAAGTTTAGAATACTAACAAAATTATGTTTAAATATTGCTACAGTTGATGAGCTGAAAGTATGTGAAATATGAACCTGTGTGGTGAGGTAATTAAGTTTCTTGCATGCACCTTTTCCATATTATTGAAAAAACCCAAATGCTGCATCCTAAGGCAAACTGTGGCTGTAGCAAATAATTTTTAATGGTTGACTTACATTAACATCTAAAATTAGTGTTTTGCTAAAAATACTTAACAGGCTGTTCCATACGCAAAGGTGTCACTTAGGAGCTGGACTCCACAATCCTTGGGACTGTGCCATTTCTCTCACGCTGGTTTGGTCCTACAAGGACCAGTTCCTCAGCTGCTTACGTGTCCTGGTGAGGGTCTCACTGCATCGAAACACTTCTGTGATTTTGACTGTTTGAGAATCCTTACTGCAACCTGCTCCAGGCACCTTGAGTCTGCAGCAAGCTTTTGGTAACAGCTGAACGCATTTTGCTTCCTCAGGACCAACCTGCCTGGGTTAGCTGCATTTCTGCATGTTCAGGATGCAGCTAGATGTATAGATAAGGTGTGTAGGGCAAGCTTGTATTTGATTGCTGCTTTTTTGAGTGTACTGGACTGAAATATGTGAGTTGAACTCCCTCATGTGAATGATGTGAGTAACATGAATTCTCTGTCTAGTTATATTACAAAAATATTGAAGCAGCTCGCAGCCTGCTAAAGCACAGCGTAGAAATCTTTCCCTAAAAGCGACATTAAATCATTTTTTATCACCTACTGTTTCAATTTAACAGTAAACAAGATGATAGAATGATTGCCTTCAGACTTGCAGCCTAGAATGTTTTGAAGAGAGGGAGAGAACATCATTAGAGGTCACAGACTGAGAACTGGGTGATGCTCTTAGTGAACAACTGCATTAGAGTACATGGAAAAACTGCCTCTCTCTGGGATAGTGTGCTTCCCTCAGACATGGACTACATAGAGTAAAAGGGCTTTTAGTTTAGTGTAGGCAGAGCAATTAAGATTCCCCTAGGGGGAGGTATATAATTATTTTGGAAAATAAGAAGCGTCATCAAGAAATTTCTTACACCTTGGCTAATTTTTCTGAGTTTTGAGAGAATTTTCCAGGTTTTTATGTGTTCTCTTTAGTACTGGCTATTTCTGGTTCCTATCTCAAGTCTTCTAAGGGGGAAAAAATCCTACAGAAATGGAGATGGTGTCTTACAAGATAGAATTAAAGGCATGGATAATAGTAGCTAAGAAGCTACATGGCTGGTAGAATATAATAATAGAAATAGTTTTATTCATCTTGGGGTGTTGGTAAGCTTCTTGCCTTTCACTGACATCAAGATTTGATTCAAAGTTGAGTTCCAGCAGTGGGAGAAATTTGCTGTTAGTGAATTGTTGAAATGTTTATTTTGTTATAGATGAATAAAAGATCAAGAAAAGCAAAAACACTTCCAGGAAAAGGGGGGAATTTAAAAATACAGAGGTTCAGTGGACTTCCTCTCTCAAATGATGTAGTTGAAGTGCTGGTGTAGAAGATAGTTGCCTGATATGTAATTGTTCCTGGAATATTATGTGTTTCTAAATTTAATGTAAGGGTGAGATGGTGCCCAATGATACAGAGTCTTGGAAACTGCAGTACCTAGGTCCCCAGGCTGAAGTTCCTCCTCATACTCAGGCCAGTGGGAGGTTTTGAGAACGTGCCAGATGTCCAGCCTGTTGGTGAGGGGAGTTCCTTGCAACCCCTCCTGGCACCTGTCCCCTGCTCGCGGTACCTGTGCCCTGCTCATGGCACCTGTGCCCTGCTCGTGGCACCTGTGCCCTGCTCATGGCACCTGTCCCCTGCTCGCGGTACCTGTGCCCTGCTCGTAGTACCTGTCCCCTGCTCGCGGTACCTGTGCCCTGCTCGTAGTACCTGTCCCCTGCTCGTGGTACCTATCCCCTGCTCGTGGTACCTGTCCCCTGCTCGTGGTACCTGTCCCCTGCTCGTGGTACCTGTCCCCTGCTCGTGGTACCTATCCCCTGCTCGTGGTACCTGTCCCCTGCTCGCAGTACCTGTCCCCTGCTCGCGGTACCTGTGCCCTGCTCGTGGCCTGGCTGCCTCTGCAGCACATTCCACACTGCTGCACTGGGTCAGGGAGAGCCGGGGTGGGTCTGCAGTGTGACACTTCAGTGCTGTGCCACGGCCACGCTTCCTGTCCTGTGTCGTGCTGGTCTTCCCCCTCCCCACTCTGACGTCCAGCGGCGCTTTGGGGTGCTGGCTCTGTGGTGCATTCCTGGGCCAGAGAACAGGGCAAGTCTGCAAACTCTTGAGCACATCCTGTGCAGCTGACTCTGGTAAACCAGAGCCACATCCTGGATCGCTCCAGAGAGCAGATTAGTAGTCTGTGTTCCCGTGTGTGGGCACAAATGGAGCTGCCACAGCAGCTGAGGAGGCAGCTCTTTCCTGGGCTGGAGTCTCTTGATCCTCATACTTGTGTAATACTGTGCCACTGCCAGTGAATGCAGCAGTACTTCTGAACTGTAAACAAACACGAACGTCCTAGAGGAGGTAAAGTACATATATTCATGATTTCCCACTACATTTGCAAAGGCAGAAAGCAGTTGGCAGTAATAAGACACAAACTTCAAAAGAGACTAAAAAGATATGTGCTATTAATAAAATCTGCATAGCTGCTTCTGTTGATTGCACTGAGAAATCACAGAGAGAGCTAATGTAAGTAGCAGGATATTCCTGTGGTGAGGATTTACTGAAATAAATCTGCCTAATTCTATTTCATTTCACCTGGGCAGCTGTGTCTGATTACTTTGTCCCATGTGAGGCTTTCCTTCATGCCTTTGTACTTGTGATACTGCAGCTCAGCCCATCTTTGCCTATGTTAGCAGCAAAAACTTGGAATCCATCCTTTTACAAAAAATCAATTAAGCCAGCTCCTATTCTCTGCAGTGGTTGTGTAACTTGAGATATTGCATTATCTGCTAGACAGGAATCGCTGGGAGGGGATTCTGTGTGCTTAGGTGAGTCTCAGGAACTCACAGGAAGGATCTAGTGGCCAAGCTGTGAAAGAATATGACTGGCTAGAAATCAGGAAGGTTATATTCTATAGAAGAAATTCGGAAGATGACACAGCCCAATGTCTGGAATGCTAAAATAGAAATAAAATCAAGTAGGCACCTTTCTAGTGACCACAAATAAGCCCACAGCTGCCAGAAGCACACTGCGTACTCCCCCACTGCTTCCCCATGGTGACAGATGTCCTACTTTTGCAATTCAACACTCTGGTCATGCTAACTTATGAATTATACAAGGAAAAAACACAAAAATCAGTTCACCCATCACTGAAAAGAAGCTACCTCTAGGCTGCAACATTGTCGCTGTTTAATGGCGCGGGACAACTGTGTAGAGCACTTATGACTTCGGGAAAATATTAAGCATAAGATAGCTATTCATTTTTTTAAATGACCTGCTAATACTCTAACAGTGCGTGCATGGAAACCCAGACGTGTGCGTTGCTTTTTCATGGCCATGCATTTCCAAGACACCTTTTCCTTTATCTGATTGAAAGCAGAACCTTACTTCCCTGTCCAATGCTGACCTGGGAGAAAAACTGATTAACTGGATGATAACCATGAGCATTTCTAGTAACACCTGCACCTTCTCCCTGCTGACCTTTTATACAAATAGATAGTGAAGCTAATCCTGGGTAGTTTAAAGGAAACTTTTTTCCAACAACTCTGATAGCAAAAATATATTTGCTTTGATTTATGAAAATTTAAAATGTTTTGGGCATAGGGGATCAAACTTTGTGCGTACTTAGTAGCGCTTTTTTGCATTATTTATGTTTTCAACTGCAAACAATAGCAGCAGTATTTGTACTTGGGAGATAAATTGTGCAGTTCAACATGGCCTGAGCTAGTTGTCTTTAAAATAAACTTTCCCCACTCTGAAAGATGTAAAAACACCACAACAAAAGATGTTCTGAGAAAATATTTGGACGGAGAAAAGTACATAGGAGTGGCAGACCAATCCTGGAAAACAGTGCAGTACTATTTTCTAGTGATACACAAAAAAATTGGCAAACTTTCAGGTATTGGGGCTTGAACTTGGGTGGGAATGATATTTTAATGTAACTGCCTTTTCCACTTACATAAGAAGTAGCAAATGCTCAAAAGTTATGAAAGGAAGAGATGGATTTAACCCTCCCAGTTCATTGAACAAAGTGAAAAGCATTAGACCTCCTTTTCTCATTTTCATTTGGGATAACAAATATCAGTTCATATGTTTGGAAGTAATTAATCCATCCGTTATTTTTATGAGTCATGCACAAACATTTTTATTAATTGAAGTATTCCAGTACAGACAAAGCAGAAAATTTAGATGGGCTTCTCGCCTGTTCTCTTTTCCTCCCCGTCGCCTCTTCATGGCATAATCCCACATTTACATCGCCACATCCCACACAGTTTCACAGACATATGTGGCATGTTGGACAATAAAAATCTGAAGGCTGTGGTGGCTTTGGCATAGGCCAACATTTTCAGAAGTGTTCAGTTGCTGTGCTTGCTTTTCATTTTCTGTGTAAGTACTGTGAAGTTACTGATCTACCCTTTCCTCCATATTCTCCTGAGGTTAAATGCCATACATGGTTTCCTGCAATCCTGTAGTAATTTCTTTGCACAGGGCCTGGTGGGAGAAGAAACAGTTTGCAGATGCCATTTACAGAATGAGATGATGGCATATGTTTAGGACTAAACGGAGTTGTCAGACACTAATTGATTCACATGTCAGCCTCTTGCTCTTCATGTAAGGTGGATAGGGAGCATTATAACTTGCAACTTGTCTAGGGCAAAGGTTCCTTCCAGTGTTTGGATATTCTTGTTAATTATCTCTCTGCATTCTATGAACTGCAGTAGACTAAGAGACCAGAAAATACTTCATTTTGGAGGTTTTAGTTTTGATGTGCATTTGAAGATCATAGAATCGCAGAATGGTTTGTGTTGGAAGGGACCTTAAAGATCATTCTAGTTCGAACCCCCCTGCCATGAGCAGGGACACCTGTCACTTGACCAAGTTGTTCAAAGTCCCAGCCAGCCTGGCCTTGAACACCTCAGGGGTGGGGCATCCACAGCTTCTCTGGGCAAACTGTGCCGGTGCCCAACCACCCTCACAGTAAAGAATTTCTTCTCAGTATCTATTCCAAACCTACTTTCTTCCGCTTTGAAGCCATTCCCCCTTGTCCTGTCACTCCCTGCTTATGTAAAGTCTTTCTCCCTGTTTCTTGTTGGCTCCCTGCAGGTACTGGAAGGCTGCAGTTAGGTCACCCTAAAGCCTTCTCTTTTGCAGGCTGAGCAATCCTGATTCTCCCTGCTTTTTCTCGTGGGAGAGGTGCTCCATTCCTCTAGTCATCTTGGTGGCCTCCTCTGGGCTCTCACCCTGCTGGTCGATGTCCTTCCTGTGCTGGAGGCCCCAGGGCTGATGCAGCACTGCAGGTGGGGTCTCACCAAAGCAGAGGGGCAGAATCACTCCCTCCCCAGCAGCCCACAGGGCTTTGGATGCAGCCCAGGACACGTTTGGCTTTCTGGGCTGCAAGTGCACCTGGCTGGGTCATGTCCAGCCTCTCACCCACCATAAGCCCGAGTCCTTCTCATCTGGGCTGCCCTTGACCTGCTCATCTCCAGCCTGTGCTGATATCGGGAGTTGCCCAGACCCAGGTGCAGCACCAGCACTTGGTGCTGATAAACCACGTGAGATTCTCATGGTCCCACCTCTTCAGCTTGTCCAGGTCCCTCTGGATGGCCCTGTCAAGCTTGCTGAGAGAGACCTCGATCCCTTTGTCTGTGTCATTAATGAAGATATTAAATAAAACTGGTCCCAGTATGGACCCCTGACGGACCCTATGTGTCACCAGTGCCTGTTGGGACTCTGAGCTGTTGACCGCTAAGATGAATAGGGTTGGAAGTCTTGGTTGTTGCTTGTGTCAAAGTAAACCTGTCTATATAATGCAGTGGAATATATAACTCTAAGTGCTGTCATTGCAAACTGTCTTTTGGAATTTCTCATCAAGGTTTGATTAGGACAGCCAGAGTTGAGTTTCCTTTCTGGGTAGATGCTGTGCTTGAATGACTTTAGAGGAGAAAAAAACCCCTGTCTTGAAATGTTCTAAGTGTATAAACAGGAAATGCATACTTTTCACTCTAATTCCTTCAATGAGCTAAACATAAAAGTAACCTGCCATTGCTATAAGGTAAATGGTGCAGGCAATTTTCGCTGGAGTTAGGCCGACCTTGACAATTCTCTTTCACTCTGTTTCTCCCAGGCTGTGTAGTGTTTCCCATAGCAGAGTGAACTCAGACTGTTGAGAAACGCAGAGCTGTGTTGGATGCACATGTGCATGTGAAAGCAGAAATGTTTACTTTCCAAGTAATTGAAATGCATGAGAGAATACATATGCATAAATATTAGTATATAGTTGCATCTGCCATAGCAAGTCGATCCTTAGTACCTCAATAACGAACATGTTTTAGGAAAATGAGAAGCATAACTATCCTAACATCTTGAACCCGTCTTTGTTCAAAACCCTACTGATGCTCCCTTAAAGCTTCCTCCAAAGCGCTCCCAACTTCTTTGATTATTGCTGCAGTGCCACACAGTAACTGAGAAGTGACCAAGAAGCTGTTCAAGCCACCTTCAGAAAGGCTTTGAATCCAGCCTCTTGTATATATTATAGCCAGCAAATTAAAAAAAAAACAAAACAAAAAATCAGGTTCCATTTTATTACCAATTACATGTTTACAAAATGCTTTCTTAGTGCTTTGGTATGTATGGCATGAAGAAAGATGAGCCATTGCGCTTTCTCTTTTCTGAGAATTTCTTTATGCAGATTTCTCCTGCTATAGGATTACAAACTGGCAGAAAAATGCCTGGCAGGAATTGATAAAGAATTGCAACATGAATCCCTGCAGGGCACATTGGGGCAAGTTTGTTATAGGAACAGTCTTCCTCTGTTTACATGAACAAAAGCTGGGTTTGACAGTTTCACTGATCAGCAGCTTTGGGAGTGTGTGAACTCACTGTTGTTCTGTGCGGCTTTTTCTACAGTTTTCTCTACAGTAGCAACAATCTCTCTTTTCCAACTGGCCTCTTTCAGAGTGTTGTCAGCCTGAGTTGGGCCAGGTAATTCTTGATGTCCCCTTCCAGCCTGGTATTCTGGGGTTCTCACTGCTCTGCAGCACTTTGCAATGCAGAGCTTGTAGAGAGGGCATCACTGATCACAGTTAGACTTAGTGTGCCTTGTACATTGATTTATAAATGAGAGCAAGTGAAGAATGTGAATACTGGGGAAAAGCATGTGGTGATCGTAGCTTAGTTTTTCTCTAAGATTTACGTCCACAATTATTGGCTAACAATCCATTTAAAATGAAGTTGTGCTCTGACTGAAAGCAGGTTACATCCATGTTAGAGCTGATACAGATACAATTCCATTGGGAGCTTGTGTTAGGGATAAATTGCAGGCACACTGTTACCATTATCCTTGAGAAGGGGAAAGGATCTATTTCAGTTTTATAGCTTCTCAAAACTCAGACTGATGAATCTGAACATGCTATTTCATGTTGAAAGAATCCATTTTATTTTCCAGAGATTTTTAGTCCAGGTTTCAGCAGAGACACAGTATAACACCTCTGTTTAAAAATGGTGTTGCACTTGCTGTTATCATGGTATTCATGGGAGTCACATGCAAACAAGAGAAGAGTCATTCATTCACTTTTAGATGGTGCTTTCCTTCTGCTGAGCCTGCCAGAAAAGTTCTGTTCTGTTGCAGTGCTCCATGACTTCAAAGACATCTGACAGATTTTTTAAACATGCAGTTACCTTTTCATTGCATATTTCCTGTTAGTGATTTTGCATTTGTGCTGTATCACTGGACCTAAAGAAATATAATAGCAGTTGTAGGTGATTTTTCTTCCCTTTTCCGTTTTCCCTTTCCCTTTTCTGTTCCTTTTTATTTCTTGCTTCTCGGTATAGGGTGTGACTGTACAGAAAATAATCCTCTCAGAGGAAAACCAGAATTCCATCACAACAAAAAATTGCAAGGCTGCTGTAGCTATCTCTGATTGTTATGCTAAAAATAATAATTTTCCTAACCATATGCTGGGAAAATTTGCATCAAAATTATTGGGAGTGCAACAGCATTTTCCATGGTAGTATGGTTAAACTTTAAGGCCAAATTAAAAAGGACTTTAATCTATCATTCAGCTTCTTGTTATTTGCTTTTCCTGCTACACCCACATCCGACACTTGGAATTATGATTAAACAAAGAAGTAGCAGAATCAGTTGCAGCCAGAGATTCTTGTGTGCCCCTTCTTTTGCCTTGACTTCCTCTAATTTGTTGCTGACGCTCTCTGTGAGAACAATTGTTATGGAAGTGGCTTCAGGTTACCACTTCTTTGAAAAATTTCTGCTGCTTCTAAAACTCTTGGTTGCAAGAGCAAAATATGTGAAGTAAGTCCAGTTTCTATTTCGCAAGTGCTGTGGTTTTGAACAGCTTGACTGTACTGAGAAGGCGAAGGAGGTGCAGCCAGGCAATTTCCAGTTCAGTTTATACAATTCAGTTCCAGACTTCATCTCCCAAAGATGGATGACCATGGGTCCAAGTCAATGTTTACACCATTTCTTTTCATATGTGTTACACACTCATCTTCAACACACAGAGCATCTTTCATAATACAACTGTAAATTCAGCTCTACAACAAGTCTTTGTGGAAGCAGTTTTACACCTTCCCTAGTGCCTGTTGTAAAGCTAGCTTGACCAGGTAGTACAGTCATAAGTGACTTTGTAATTTCCAGGTGACTTCCACAGGGCTGTGAAGGACATGTTGGATGGCTTTTCCATCCATCTGCTCCAGTCTCAGTTCTCTCCCCAGGCTGCAGAACTGCAGAGAGACCAAGGAGATCACAGAGTGCTGTTCGTGCAGCCAGTGTTGTCCTGCCTCCGGATCTATGGGCACAATCCAGCCCCAAGTGTTTTTCAGACTCAGAAGCAACTTCTTACAAAGGACAGGAGATGGCAAACATCAGGAGAGCTTCTCAAAACACAGAAATACACTTTGTAAATTGGTAGGCGGTGCAAACAGCAGACACAATTATAAAAGGGCAGGCCCCAGACAAAGTTTTCATTAACAAATATGAATTAACGTCTTATGAAGGTTCACTTAACTTCATTGTGTGAAAAAATAGCTTTGGTCTTTGTTGAAAAGCAATTTAAATATAGTATCATAGCATTGTCACTGATTTAACCTCTGAGAACTAAATGGTCCAAGGGCTAAAAATGGGAATATAATTCCTGGTGGTTGTGAGACTGATAGGCATTTGCTGCATTATCAGGTGAGCAAGCACTTGGGCGTGGAATTAGCCTTTTTGTGTACAGAAACGGATGTATTCGCAAATGCTAGTTTAGGAAGCTGTTTTGAAAATGAGGTTGAAAGGCAAAGAGGAAATCATACCCCTTTATGAACTATCTGCTTTGACAGTTTCATATCTCTAAAGCTGTTCTTCTTTTCTGCTGAGCTAATTGGGATTTCATATAACCTAGTGTCATCATTTAACCTATAGGATATTCATTCCCTTTAGAGAATTATGCTATTGAAGCATGTTCTAATTGGCTGGTATTAGTCCTATTGTGTTGAGTATTAGCAGTAGAATGTGTGTGGGGTTTGGGGCGTGTGAAAAGGAGTCAGACTTTAAATGCCAAACCAGACCAAGAGCTATTCTTCTGGTACACACAACCAGGGATTTATCAACACTGCTGGTTTTTCAGATTGTGCATATGACTCTTTTATACTTAACTATAAATAGAAAAGACACGCAAGCACTGGTGTAACCTTAGTATGTTTTCAATACATATTAAAATTATCTGGCATTTGCTTAGGGACTTCAAATTCCTCATTATATATGCAAAGAAAATGAATGGTTTTGTAAGTCACACAAATTATAGAATTCAGGTTACCTAAAATCAGGTTTTAAGGTATTTATTCAATTAGAAATCATATGAGTTCTGACAAGTCTATCAACAATACTGTGGGGACATAGTTTTTAAAAAGTTCTAACAATATTCTTTAATTTATAACTTTTAAAATTTGATAATATATGCCTCATTTAGCATTGCTTAGATGCAGGTAAAAGTGTTTATGTGTGCAGGTTACTGTGGACCAGGTTAAAGGTGTATTAGATCTTTATATTACTTTCAAAACCTATCCATTTGGGCTGAAATATTCCATTCATTTTGCTGCCTAAAAATTATATTTTGAAAAGGCTAAGCAAGACTTTGACAATTTGTTGACTTACTTGGTTTGAGAGGGTTATGGATGAGAACAATATGTAAATCATAAACTGAAATATCACCTGTAAAGAATCATTTCCAAATGAGTGTGCATAAGAAATTGGCTTTGACCTGCCTGATCTGTGAGCATGTGGAATCTGACTTCTGAGTGTTTGCAGCAGAGTTGTTTTCTTTATTTTGCTGAGCTCATTATTGTGCACCTAGGAAAGGATGTCCTTTGTACGCACGTACCCTAATTAACTTTACAGTGAGCTGGCTGGCCAGCCAAGGTCAAGGTTAAGATGGGGAGCTTTTACAACTGTGCAAGATCATTCATCCAGACTTCAGAGCAAGCAGAACAGAGAATCCTTTCCTGCTGCTTGACTGTAACTGTAACACATGCTGTTAAATCGATTTCTTTACAGTGTTTATAGAGTAAGCTATTGCAATGAAATCCCCAATAATATAGCAGAATTGAAGGAAAGATTGTACTTTAATTCTAAATATCTGCAAGAGGCAGTAGCATTTTGATGACGCTGGTATTTAGGCAGGTGTCTAAATTAGATTACTGTGCAGGACTCCACAGGTACAGAACGATAACGTGGTTTGTCCTCAGGATCCCACAACTTCAGGAGAAGATGAGAGGCAAGTGATGGCACAGAAGGGGCAGCACAGGGAAACAAGGAGACAGTGTCGGGCAGTCGGAGAGGAGTGCTCTCCACACACCTTCTGTCTAATGCCTGCCAGGTTTTTGGAGACAGAGAAGTTAAGAGTTTTATTGCACGGAGCTCTTTTGAAGAATGAGGGAGGCACAAAGATGCTGATGTGAAAACTTTACAAGCCTTAATAGAAGCTTGCATTTTAGCCAAATCAAGGGTGAGAGCTGTTGTTTTGGTGTTTAAAGAGTTGATAGAGAGTTGATAGATTGAGGAAGCTTTCATGTAAGCGAAGGATGTGGAAATAAAAGCAAACTTTTTACTATTCCTTTACTGAGAGTGAATTACGTATTTTTTATAGAGTGCTATGACACTGTCTAGTTGTGAGTCATCTATATACTTGCTACACATATATGTTTAAATGCATAGGAAAAATAAAAATTATATTTTATATTTTTTGAAAAATGCTTTATAATACTTTTAATTTAACAGGAAAACTCCTGAATAACAACAAAAACAACCCAAAACCAACCAACCAACCAAAAACCAAACAAAACCAAACCCAAACAAACAAGCAAAACAAACAAACAAAAAGAGGTATCGGTTCAGAGTTTAGTTAAACCTGACATTTATAAAGCACTCTCACTTTACAGAGACTGCTTTGAGTAGCTTATAATAGCAGAGCTACTCAGATCATAGCATAGATGAAAGAGGTTATTCCACTGGGAGTCTTAAATTTAAACTAGTCATCTCTGGTTTGGCTTTTGAAATATGACGGGAGAATCAATGGTTGCTGCTGTTAAAAGTCTAAGGAAGCCTTTGGCTTACTGGCAGTGTAGATATTAACAATTTTGAAGTCTCTTCATACCAAGGGACTATTTAGATGAAGCAGTAGCTTTAAATTAAGTACCATAATTCCCTCAGTTTATCCTGAAGGAGAGAAGTAATTAGGCTTGTTTATCTGAGAGAAATGAAAGATCAAATTAGAGGGAATGCCCCTGAACTGACCCTGTGATTAAGTTGACTTCACCAGCATATTTTTCAGCATTTTAGCTCCCATCCTTTTAACCATGTTCCCTCCTGGTGTTTAAACTGAAAAATGCCAAACTGTGAACTGAAGTTGTGTATTTTCCTGTTAGCAAAGTCAATGATCCCATGCTTCAGAAATCATACGTCCTCTTTTGCTTCTCTAAAGTTAGATACAATGCTGTAGCAAAGATTTTGAACTGGGCTACACAGAATAAAGGCAGCAGTATTCTTTTGTTAGTAGAGTGATACTCCTCTGACTCTTCGGTTTTACCACATTCTTACTCTTTTCCTGCTTACTCCAGGTGAAAATAACACTTTACTTTGATGACCAAATCCATGAAGCTGCAAACCCCAAGGACTTTTAAGACTGTAATGAACTAATTCCCAAATAGTAGGTTGTCAGTATAATTGTCTTTTAGCATATTGCACCTTTTACCTTGCCACAGGTGGCATTGAATTGAAGAAATTTGAATGCATCATGTGTAGGCCTTGCTAGCACCTTAGGATCTCCCTCAGTTCACAGCAGTGTGATTTAAGGGCAACTCTGTTGCAGTTAGTGCTAGTTATCACCAATGAGAAGGAAAGCAGAAGAAATTCTAAGGCACTGAAAGTCATTAATACTGAAAAAAAACTTGTGGAATTATTTTTTTTAAAGAGAGGGTTTCTGTTTTCTCTACTCGCTATTTTTGTACCTGTTAAGTTTACTAAGTAACTAATTTCATTGATCTTTAAGAATAAAATTCACAAAGCCATTTAAAGAAACTGCTATGATAGCTTTTCCACATTTCCCTGATGAATACTTCACACTTTCATTAGATTTCTTCTGTTTCTATTTCTAGTTAGGGCATGCAACTCATTCCATATTTAAAGACCATTCAGTAGCATAGCTTCAAGCCAAGCAGTGGCCCTGTTTAAGACAAAATAGCTTTGTTGGAAGCTAACTCTGTCTTTACTACACGGTATCAGGGCTATAGAGGAAGATCACCTTCATGTGAGGAAGCAGAACTTTGCTGAAGGCATTAAGAGTAAATAACCCATTAAAAAATTACTCATTTTCATCTTCTGTGCCACTTGTCCAAATGGTTTGATACCTCTGTTTTTGTTTTCTTTCCTATTTAGATGATAGGCTATTGGAGGCAAGCTCGATTGTCACTGTGTTATTAGATGTTTCAGTAGTATAAATGCAAGGAGCTTTATTGGTTCCAGTGTCACATGAGGGGTAGGTGTGTTTGAGTGGCTGCAGTGATGGTGCTCCCCTTTGATGGCAGAATAAGATGATCCTTTTAAAATGTGTTGTGTTTTACATGCTGTGTGCAGGGATTTACACGTGTGTGCATGGGGACAAGATGGACTTGCTTTTTCATTTATATGAGAAAAGCACTGGGCAGGAGGATCTGGATATCACTCTGTAGAAGAGAAAATGCTATTTGAGTTCATATTAGGGTGATAAGTCCAGCTTCTTCAGATTCCTCTGCAGAGCTTCTCTCTTAGCTGTTTGTCAAGCAGCCCCTGAAAAATGGCACTCTCATTTTCCCTCCAACCAAAGGGGTTTTCTGCTTCTGTTTTTATTAATAATTTCCAGCTGGCAAAATAACACAGATTGTAGGAACCTCTAAGTCTTTTGCGTATTTACAAAATATTTGTACTAGGGCTTCTGCTGTTCTTTTGGCAATTCATGTTAAATGGCCTTGGTATGAAATTAATGTCTCGCTATTCTGGTGAAGATAAGTACACTTCAGTTAAAGTATATTTCCATGTTCTGATGTTGTTAGACAGTCACATCTCACCCATCACAGTGTTCTTACATTACTGATGAGTTAATCAGTCACAAAGGCTTGAGCATGTTTCTTTGTAGCATCACAAAAGAATTTAAGGATTTGGAACTTCATGCAACTTCATAGTGAATTTTTGTATTTTTTCATATTGGACTGTGGAGCTGCTGGAAGTCAAGAGTGTGAAGATGTTCAATATTAGCACTGTATGTGGGCCTGTGTAACATTGCTCTGAAGCCTGCTCAGATAACACCTGCAGTGACTCCTCAGGCGTTCTTGCAAGTATATCTAGGCATATGGAGCTATTTTAGTATCTGCATGGGAAGTGCTAATAATCAGTGAGAATTCAGTCCAACCCCATGGAATTAAGAAAGTGCTTGATTACTAAAGAGAGAGTTCCAACTTATGTAAATTTACTTTATGCAGTGTGACTGCAAGTCTCACACATTTCTCTTTTGTTAAATCATGACACTTGGAATTAAACAGTCCTAGAGGAAGGGAACATTTTCAGCAAAAAAGGAACTGTTGTCTCCGTATGTTTCAGACTCTTCCATTTAATGGGCTTTTCAGTTTCTTTAGAGAGGTTTCTCATTGGCTTTACTAAATATATTTTCACAAACAGTGTAATTTCACATCTTACTGTTTTTCAAGTGCTTGTAAAATACAAACTGTTGTATCGATGTCAAATTATTACTAAGGCCA
This sequence comes from Origma solitaria, assembly GCA_013397895.1. Taxonomy (NCBI): domain Eukaryota; kingdom Metazoa; phylum Chordata; class Aves; order Passeriformes; family Acanthizidae; genus Origma; species Origma solitaria. Next base: position 829,314 of record VZRL01003889.1, on the reverse strand, counting down.
ATGAAATCAACAGTATATGGTGGTTAATATCTAGTGTAGAAATGCTGTTTTGTTAGCAGTAGAACATAAAAGGGAAAATAATGTGGAACTGAAGAGAGCTGAGGCATTCTGGTCCTTCTCAGAGAATAGGTTTTGCAGGCAGTGCTGTAGTTAGTTCTTGGAGCTTATATAATCCCACATGAAACTGTCACTCACCAGCAGTCCCTGGAGAACTTCTCCCAGGCCAGCCTTTGAAACCATATTAGCAGCCTGCACCTTTCATGGAAGTTTCTGAGGTTCCTAGTAAAAAGTAATGCTGACTTCCTTCAACACTGGTATTAAAAATTTATTTAGCCTAGAGATATCAAGGCTAAGAAGATGCTCAAGAAGAGGTATGGCTTGACATCAGACAGATTTAGTGTGGGGTAAAAGTAACTTAGTATCTGTACAGGAAGATATTGTAACAGGCTATTTTGAACTTCTGGAATCTTGGATCAGGATCCTTCAAACCTTTGTCACATTTGGTATTCAACACCAAAGGTCACAGCTTTGCTTTTAGCATAATTACACACAAAAATTGACTATGCTTAGAATGAGACGTTTACCATGCACAGACAGCCTTGGAAAGAGCAGGCTTTGGGGAAGGGAAGATGAAATCAGCCATTAAAAAGTGCTGAGGAAGTGTTTCATGTATGTTTGACATCAGCAGACCACAGTTCCCCTTGACAGGTGTGGGAGTAAACAGGGATAAACAGGCTCTTGGACAGATTAAGGATGTATCTTAAGAACTGTTTGCAGACAAATTCTCTTCATGTGAAAGCTTTCTGATTTGTTGCAGAAAGTGACTGGGTGAGAGAATTAACTGTTTCTTTAACAGTAATTTATTTTGGTGATCTTTACTGTTTGTTTTTTTAGCATAAAAAGCAGCTAAAGCGCGGTCTTAGAAAACAGAGCTTAATTTATGTATTTGTAAGCCTTTTATGCACTCTGTCTTGAGGCTGCATAGTCACTAAGACACAGCTGTATTATGACCACAGAACAATTTTTGTTCACAAACTGAATAGAGAGCGTGAAGAACATGGAAATCAAGAGAAAATGAAAGGAAAAACTGCGAACTGGATGCTTACTTGTGCATCAGTAGTGAAGGAGAGTGATACACAGTGCTGGAACCTGTGTTGCATCCTGTGGCTGCTGCTTTCCATATTAGCTAAGCCATGGCGTGGTGGCATGGAGCCAAATATGTCATTTTTTCATCACCTCACTGTTTCTCAATCAGTAGGGAATCCCCAATTTACTTACTCTGAAAGATCTCACCTTCCTTTCCAATTAATGCCAAAGGGGTGGAGTTGGAATTGAACAGATTATGATGTTCTTTAGCATTGTATATCCTCAGGGCTTTTGGTGTATACATACACATTAACTGATTTAATGTTCCTGAGAATTTTATGCAGAATGAATGTTTCATTTTGTGGCAATAATTACATAATGGTATAAAAATCCATCATTTAAGCTGTCAACTCTGTGACTTTCATACAAACTCAGAAGTTAGTTTGTTATGTGGTGTACAAAGAAAGTTTTGTTTCAGACACAGTATGTCCTCTTAGCTGGAGAGGATGGTCTGCCAAGAAATGAAATAAAGAGAAAGATGCATGTGGTGCTAAGGAGGTGAGTAGGAGTCCTATAAAACATCTAACTTAGTTATACTTATGATTTTTTAACACAGTCAAAAATAACTCTTCACTTTCTGGGTGAGGCAAGAACAAAGTGTGTGTTTCATTGCTGCAAACTCAGATTCTGTGGCAAGCTAAGATTTATGCACATCAAAACACATAAAGATGTCTGTCCTGGTGTTCCTTAAGCCCAGCCAAAAAAGTGTTTTGCATGGAAGTCAGGGTGTGGCATTTGGGCAGAAGTTCAAGGGTCAGATCCATCCCACATCCGAGTGCAGAAATGCCTTGGTCTTGTCAAATCCACCCAGACCCACACAGCGCCACAGTCCTCTGAGCAGCTGTGTCTCTGTTGGGGACCAGATGCACAAGGCCAGTTGCTAATTAGAACACAAATCCTTCTAACAGTGACTTGCATGATCCCTGTGAGTTTGAGTCCACAATTTAATGACAGTTTAGCTAAATGTTTGCATACAGTTCAAAACTTGGTTTATGGTGCAGCATAAAAACATAGCTTTGTTTGGGAACCTGTATGTCCTTTAGTTAGAGAGCGTGGTCTACCAAGAATTGGCACGGCAAACCAGGGAAAATTTCTTTGCCTCAGTCTATACTGCTAAGGCCACTGCTTAGGAATCACAGACGCTGGAGGCAAGAGAGAGAGTCTGGAGAAAGGAAGACTTAACGTTGGTGGAGGATGGTTGGGTTGGAGATCATTTAGGCAAACGTGACAGCCACAAATCCATGGGCTCCCATGGGATGCACTAATGAGTGCAGAGGGAGCTGGCAGATGTTATTGCTGTATCATTCTATGTCATCTTTGTCATGGAGAACAGGAGAGCCTGAGGACTGGAGGAAAGTGAATGTCATTCCAGTCTTCAAAAAGGGCAGGAAGAAGGAGGCAGAAAACTACAGGCCAGCCAGCCTCACCTCTGTCCCTGGAAAGGTGATAACAACTCATCCTGCTGTAATTTCTAAGCATGTGGAGGTAGAAAGGGTTATCAGGAGTATTCCATGTACATTCACGAAGGGGAAATTGTGTTTCCTTAATCCGAGGGCTTTCTCTGATATCACGACTGGCTGGGTAGATGAGGAGAGAGCAGTGGAAGTTGTCTACTTTGAGTTCAGCAAGGCATTTGGAGCTGTCTCCCATAACATACTCCTAGCTCGGGAAGGTGGCTTAGATGAGTGGCAGTGAGGGGCATTGGGGTGGCTGAATGGCAGAGCTCAGAGGCTGTGATCAGCGGAACAGGGTTCTGGCTGAAGGCCTGTAGCCAGCAGTGTCCCCAGTGCCAATGGCATCCTGGGGTGCATTAGGAAGAGCAGTGCCAGCAGGTCAGGGAGGTGTTCTGTGGCTCTCCTCAGCCCTGGTGAGGCCACTCTGGAGTGCTGTGTCCAGTTCTGGGCTCCTCAGGACAGAGACAGTGGAGCTCCTGGGGCGGGTCCAGCGATGGGCACGAAGGAGCATCTCTGTCATGAGGAATGGCTGGGGGAGCTGGGCCTGTTCAGCCCGGGGAAGAGGCAGCTGAGAGGGGACCTCAGCCATGTATACAAATGTCTGAAGGGAAGGTGTCACCAGATGGGACAGACGCCTGTCAGTGGTGCCCAGCAAGAGGATGAGGGGCAGTGGGCACAAACTGTAACATAAGGCCCATCTGAATATGAGGGAAAAATCCGTCACTTTGAGGATGGCTGAGCACTGAACAGGCTGCCCAGAGAGGTCATGGAGTCGCCTTCTCTGGAGATACTCAAAACCCACCTGGAACTGATCCTGTGCAACCTGCTCTAGTTGAACCTGCCTTAGCAGGGAGGTTGGACTGGATGATCTCCAGAGGTCCCTTCCAACCCCAGCCATGCTGTCATTGATTCTCTGATTCTCTGGTAAAGTTTACCAGGGGAAACTGCAAAGTGGTGATAGAACATTACCTCCTATCAAAACCTGTTTAATATGCTGTGTCACTATCAAGTCACAGTAAAGATTTTGAGCTAATTTAGAAACAGCTTCTTTCTAAACCTATGTGGCAGACTGGAACTGGAAGGAAGTCAACACTTTCAAGAGGAATTTCCATGCATGTATCTATAAATAATATTTTCAAAAGATCACTGTAGTGAGTAAATTTTTTAAACTGTGTTAGAATAAAAGTTGCATTGATGGAAACTTTTTGATGACAATAAAAGTTAAAATCTGAGTAGTGAATGGATTCTTTAATTTGCCTGAATGTAATTTACTTCGCTGCTGTAGATGTCTTGGATTAAGGCCAAGCTGCAAATGGAATTGGTGTTGATAAGTCTCATTACCATCAGTAGCATCATCTCCAGTTGGAGACTGGTAGTTACAGCACTAATATAAACAGTAAAACCGATCACACACAACTTTGGATCCTGTCCTGCTCTTCCTGAATTCTAGGGCAGCACTCCTATTGGCATCAGTAGCAGCAGGAACAGGTCCAACTGAATTATTTGAAAAGAGGCTTCTTTCTTAACTCTGTACTGACTGAGCTATGTAAGCAAATTGTTAAAAACTCTGATATATAATCCACAAATCTTCACAGTTGAGCAGTGCTGATTTATGCACTGTCTGCTGATGGTAGCAGTTTATTAGGAAGAGGATATTTGCTCCTTCCTTCTGCATGTTTCAACCGGGGTTTTGTCCTCAATTTTCTGTTTTCCTAATAGTCTTTGAAATTTGTGACCTTAAGGCCACACCTAATGTTGAATTACTCTGTTATTTGTTCAAATAACAGAGATGTTAAAGGCACTTTTACAGGCTATTTATAGTTTTTCAAAAGAGTATGTAGAAGGGATATTTTTAAACTGCAGCAACTATGTGTTGTCATTAGCAGAGTTTCAGGCAAAAATACCATGTTTCAGCCTTTTCATGTCAAGGCTATGAATGTGAGATGTTTTATATATCTTTGGAGCCTGTAATAACACAAACTGTCTGTAAATGATGCCTCCTAGGTTTCTAGTCTATATTTGAATGTACTTCATACCACTGTTTCTTGCAATAAAATTTGCAAAGTATGGGAGGCAAGTGAGCCAGATGACATGAAACACTGTTTATAGTGGCTGTGTGCTGCACCTTCTGGCTGCTGCTGTGGGGAGGTATTTGAGGGCGTGGGTCTCCAGTGCACAGCTCCTGCTCCCTGACCCAGCCCGGCACCTGCGCACAGACTGAGGCAGAAATGGCCTTTGCTTTGGCTGGAGCAGGTTGCATTCGGGGGCCTGTTTTGGCCAGCATACAAACAAACCTACTGTGGACTTTGCAAAGTATGTGTGCTCCCATTACAAGCAGGATTTTACTTGTGAACTTAAAGGTAGTAATGTCAGACTTTTGATGAGGTACTGTGGGGTTTTTGTCATTTGACGCTATGCAAAATTGGTTCCACATTATCTGTATGCAGATGAAGTAATTTTTTGCTGATACCACTAAAAACAGCAATTCTCATTCTACATCTCTTTTGTTTCTCCTTAGCACTGGATTATACCTTTGCAGCAGTTAATAAGTGAAACCTGTGGTAGGCTTCCTGGATAGGAGAATTCTGCTGTCTTTCAGTTTTGTTTGCATTCCTGTATGTGTGTGTAGGCTTTCACTTCAGTTTGTCACAGTTTTGGAAAAGACATGAAAAAGACCATTATTTTTTATTAACCCTAGTAGAGTGAATAAAACCAAAATAGTCTCCAAAGTTTGACAGCTGGAAAAAAGCTTCTCCTTGAGCAGCAGAAATACTGATCTGCCATTTTCTGTGAGTTAGCACCTGAATGCCCTACACCACTTACTGCCATATCTTTCCCCATAATGATGGCCTGTAAATTGTTCATAATTCACAGTGCCTTGGCCTCCATATTTGTCAGGGTTTCAATCTGCTGTTAGGTTGAGAGAGCAGGTTGACAAGATGATAAAACAAGTTTGTTTTCCTAGGAAACCTAGAAAAATGATGAACCTACACTTCCTTATTTTGAAGAAGAAGACTGCTAATATAATCAGGATTGCCCATTTGGCACTAGCTATTGTTTAAATATCATCAACACAGCGTATTGTAAATGAGCTTGTAAAAGGAAGCAATGCAGTCATGTTGTCATCATTTCACTGGAGGCTGTTAGTAATCAAGAGCTACATACATTTGTCAGATCTTGCTTTTATTTCATCTGGAAAGATCAGTTTGGCGTGATAATCAATTAACATTGTGTATTTCCAGTGTCTTTCCAGGTTGCAGTTCTGTTGTCTTTGTCATTAAAACACATGGATGACTTTTAAATGTAAGTTATAAAGATTTGTGTGCAGATTTTCCTCAGTAAGCTGAGACTTCGCAGTAGCAGTCTAAAGTGTATTTTAAGATTAAATAAAAAATGGTTAACTCTTCTTTTATGGCAGAAGAAATAGCCCTTCAGTACTGTTTACCTTTCTAAATTTCCATTACTTTTCTTCCAACAACTAGCTACTACTAAGCATAAAATCATTTATATTAAAAATACAGATTTTGGATGAAAGTAAAGAACGTGATGTAGACTATTAATAGGTTTAAGGACTTAGAAAAACAAAATTCCACTTTGAGCTGTTTATCAGAATTAAAATATGTTTGTGGTACAGTTGGTATCTGGTATTTATTCTGCTCAAGCTAGAAAAACAGTGTAAGCATTTTGCTGGAGGGTGTTTCTTAAATATTAGTGTTACCATGGATAATACAAGTTGACAGGATCTATAGTTGAGGGGCAAGTCATATGGAGTCTGCTTTCAAGGGTTATATTTTGGCAGGCAGAGGACAGGTTGAAAACACGTCAGCAGAATGAAAAAGTTTTACTGCTTTCAGATAGAGGTTTGTGCCAGGCCTGTACACAAACTGGTAGTTCTGACCAGGTGGGTGTCTTTGAAGTTAATGTAAAAAAATGGTCATCATAAAGGCAAACTGTGTTCAAAATGAATTATTTTGGATACAGATATTAAGAGCAAAAGCTTCTTCAGAAGCATCCTTTGAGGAAGGAGTGTGTGTGTATGTGAGCGTGTGTGTGAATGAAGGAAAATTCTGCATGGCAAAGGTGACTGATGGCAGTGTTTAATTGCAAGACCATACACAAATGATTTCTAGGCTCTGTGAACTGTTCTTGAAGACTCATAGAGCCGAATAGTGTTCACACATGGTTTAACTACATTTCCAGTCTTGCAAATACATGTTAGAAATGTTTTTGTTGGTCTGTGTCTGAACATTGTTCTGCAACTGTTGTTGAACTTCGTATGGGTGGGATACTGAGCTGTAGCCAAGGACACCTGGTTTCCCTTAGCTCTAGTGCAAGGAATTAAAAACTGGAGCCTTAGTGAAGCTGGCAGCCTATCAGGGCAAGTGTGGTGCGGGGGTTTGTGACTTGCCCTGCCAGCTGTTAAAGCTAAAGCTGTTTGCTGCTCTGCTGTTGGAAGCAGGGGTTTGGTCTGGAGGGACTGCACAGTCAGTCTGTTCAGAGCAGCGTGAGCAAGATGCCACCGTTATCAAACGCCCTCGTGCAGGCTCGAGTCATTTAGGGGCTGAGCTTTCTGTTCCTGATTTCCAAACTGCCTTTCCTAAAACAGCATGGGCCTGCTCCACCCTGCTTCTCATCCTCAGAGTTCAGTTCATTGCTTAAAATTGCCCTTTGTTCTGCTTAAGTGATCTTAAGAGAGGATGTAAACACAGCAAGGCAAGCTGAGTCCTAAAAATAGTTAATGGTAGCTGGGTAGAGAAGTTCAGAGTAGGGGAGCATAATACAAACATAGGATGACTATGAAGTATAATAAAGAATGGAAAAGAAAGGAGAAAACAATTAGGAATATGTCAATTTAAGGGAGAAAGTGTGAAGAAAGCCTAAACTGACAGTGGAGCATCTTGCCAAATTTTTCCTGCTCTTGAAGCCAGCCTCCAGACAACATGGAGCCAGTAATTATTCAGCTGCTAAGTGGGGGGTAAAGTCCATTTTTAGAAGGCTGAAGGAGAAAGCTCTACCTTCAAAATAATTTGGAAGCAATGTTGCAAGAAGTGTACCAGTGACTAAAGAATCAGAGTGTATTATCAGCATACTTTGAAAACAGAGATTTCAGTTAGGATGGACTGGAAAGACAAATGAATTTCTTAGCTAGTTTACACAAATGAAAAATACCGCAACATGTAATACTGGCACAGCATCATAGTTTGCAAGGAGTATTACATTTTTGTACTCTTCATAAATGTGACGTGGACTCACCTGGAGAGGTTGTAAATACAAGCATAGCTTTTTGGACTGGAATTCCTCGGAGTACACTGTAGTGCTAATACTGATGTTAACAGGTTTTTTAACTGCTTTCCTTTATTTTCCTGAGTGGGGAGACACTGTATTTGGGGAGTTTTTCATGTCTGACTGATTTTAAGAACGGCAGTGGACAGCCTGTGTTTAAATAAAACATCATCAAAATCTTTGTGCAATCTAATTGGAGATAGGTTGGGGAAAGATTGCTGATTATTCTCTAATATCCTAATAAAACCTTCTGGCATAACTGTGGCTTCTTGTTTCACTCAATTAAGTGAACAAGTCCTGAGCATGCACAAAGACCTGTATTAAACTTGCAGGTAGAGCTGAGGAGAAATTAAAGGCAGTGAAATGAGACTAGCTACTGCCAACAAGGGATTAAAAACAACCTGTCTTTTTTTTTTTAATCAGTCATCTTAAATGGAGTTATATCTGCTCCTTTTATTTTTCTTCCTCTCCTGCCTCTTCTTGCAGTATTTTGGCGCAGTGTTTTGTGCAGATCACGTGCCAGGTGCTCATGTGCCTTCTGCACTTGCTCAAATTCCCATCTCCTGGGGAACAGGGAACGGCGTTGGTCCTGAATGGCTGGAGGTGGTGGTGCTGGGGAGCTGGGAGGAGCAGGCAGGGCTGGCAGCATTCCTGGGCAGGAGGGAGCTGTTGTCTCTGCACATCCCTGTGTGCTGGGCACAGGTGCCACGCCGGGTCCATGCTCTGGGCAGTGCCCTGTGGAGTGACCAGAGCCTGTGCAGATGCTGACCTGTCATGGCGCCTGCAGGACTTGCTGATGCTCAGCATTGTGTGTGGTCTGGAAAAACTCCCTTTTCAGTTTTCCATCATTTCAAGGACATCAGCCCATGCAGTTCCCACACCTGTAGCAGCTCTTCAAATTTGGTGCCACCCCCCCCCCCCTTGGCATTTCTTCAGTTAAAGCTACTGATGGCTCACTTGTTTTCTCCCACAGCCAAGTGGGTTTGCTTATGCTCCTGGGCACAAGGGGTGGCCCTTCAGATGTTGAAGTGCTTGCAAAGAAAAAAAAAAGTCAATAAATATCAAAGTTATTGTATCCATTTACCTCAGGAATGGGAAAAACAGAGACAATTAATTCCGGCTATGCTATTTCTGTACTTCAGTGCTTGCAAGGGTTATAATTTCTGATCTGCAGTCTCTCCCATCTGTGAGTTCATCTGTCGGGGAGTGGCAGGTGACAAATAGAAAACTTACAGCTGAGAACACCCGAACAAGTTTTGTTATTAAAGTTTAATGGCTTGCAATAGATGTAGACTTTTACATAGCCCTAGCCTACTGAGACTGGAGAAGGGCAAGGCAATTCCTAACAGACCATATGTTACCATCTTGGGTTTCATGACTGGTTTAAAAGCACATCAGAGAGAATTTTAGTGTTCCTAAGTAAATGAGGTGCTGTTCTCTGTCAAAAAGGCAGTTTATTTAGCCTTTCCAAAGAAGATGCTAAGTACTGTGATGGCAGTATGCTAAAACAAGTGGCAGAAACAACGATGTGCAAGAATAGTGTTTCTCTTATCATCTATCCTAATCAGTCAGCCAAAATTCAAGTTGTATAACTCAATTTCAAGCGTTAAGTTTACAGGGAGACTTCTGAAAGTAGGAGAAGGCCCAGAGAAATACTGATAAGAGGTTATGACTGCTTGTTTGACTGCTAACTACAAAGCGATCTCGTTCAGTGGCAGAAAGTTCAGTCCCTACCAGAATAACAAAAATTATCTGGTATGAACTTTGTCATTGCAGATATCTGGATGAATTTTGTGTGCTGAAGGGGAGCTTAGTATAGCAGCCTACAGATCCTTAAGACATTTCCCAGGGGAAAAGGATTAACGAGGACAGCACTGACATCTGATAGCTTTTGACTGTTGGATGTTGATAAATGTTAATCATTGAAGAAGCTTCCATGACAAATCAAAGTTTTAATTTTATATAAAACTTATATGGTGCAAATCTACGAATAATAGCAGTTTTACAAGTTATGTAATGCTTTATTATTAATACAGCATATAGCATTATAGCATATAGCATACAGCATATACTGAATCCTAAAGGATATTTTTATACTGTGACATTTTTGGTGTTTGTTTCATGCAAATGTTTTTCCTCTTAGGGAAACTGAAAAGTGTAAAGGTAGAAGCAGAGGTGGGTGCAGAGAGTACTCTGTACTGAGTAAATCCTTTTCTTACAGACAGTACTGCATAGCCACAGTTCATTCACTGCCGAAGTGCAGGGGATTCTGTGAAGCTGATCACCTAGCAGGAAATTACCATCTCTTTATACTTAAACTGGAATCAGCAATAGCAAATATAATAGGAAGTGCTAATGAGCTTCTGGTATTGTGTCCTTCTTTCCTTTCATTTTTGAAGTACATTTTGGAGGGGGAAGAGGGAGCATAGGGCATTGCATCAATCTGGTGCAGGTCTTCAGAATATTTTCCCTCAATGTTCAGAGGGACAGTTTCTTGCTTGGCATTTGCTTGGGATAGAAGCGCCACTGTCAATGTTGCGTCCCAGGAACCTGCCCAAAATACTTTTTCCTGTTCCCCCAACAAAAAAGGCTGCTGGTGAATGGCATCACTGGGGAAACTGGCTTTCGTGCTCAGAGTGAACAGATCATCAGACACAGGCGTGGAGCCTTGTGGTAGCATTGCTTCACCTCTCCATGCACAGCCCTGCTACAGCTCCGTGCTGCAGACACACAGTGAGCAAGCTGCCCTGAGCTGGTGCTGTAATCATTCCCTTGCCGCCATGGTCAGAATTACAGCGTCCAAAGTACTCCTTCCAGGTGTTCATCACAACGTGAGTGTGCTCTTGCCACTAGCAGCAAACCTGAGTCACGGCCTCGGTGTGGCTGAGCGGAGTTAGTCACCAGTCTGAAGGCAGAAGGTGCACGCTGGAGTCTGCAGCGGCGTGAGAAAAGGCTCCGTGAGTAGGCAGGAGGCTCTGAAGTGCCATTCAGCATCTCAGTGCAGGGGTGCAGGATGTGGCTCGTAGAGCAAAGGAGTGGGAAGCTGTGGGATTGCCCTGGATTGCCTGAGCCTTGTGTCCTTCATTCATGGCTGTGTGGCAGCCACGGTGACGTGTCCTGGCAAGTGCAGTGGACACAGATTGGGACCTGGTGAATGGAGGCTGTGTTTGCCTTGTAAGATAAAGTATGGGTAGAAATGTAAAGAGGGGAGGAGGTGAGGTGGAGACTGTGGAAACCTGGTTGTGTCAGCATGTCTTCATACTGAAGGCACTGCAGGGCAGGAACTTGTTTACCCATAAATCCACTAAGAATAGCATGTGAGTGCCATGGATCCCAGCACTGTGATTTGGTTGTAGACACAGCCTTTCCAGAATTCCTTTCTGTTCTCCAGGCAAATTGTTTTGCTACTCTTTCCTCAACCCAGCTCCAACCCTGCCATCCCTTACGTGATACAGTCACTTGTCCACTTCTCTCTGACCTATTTTGGCTGTTACGAGAACTCAGTTGGATAATAATGGCACATTTGGGGGGAAGATAGGAATAGCATCTTGATCTTGCACTCCTGCTCACATATCTATATTAGTATGTCATGGATAAGTAGATGTTGAGTACTTCAGTTAGGCATTCTTCCCTTTCCTACCACCTTCTGTTTCTCTTCAGGTTTTAATCTCTGTGGCTTAGAAAATGCCAGCAGACTATGGGGATTGCCAAAAACTAATAATAATTAAAATTCCTTGCTATAAAAAGCAGTGTATGCTGCTTTTGAGCTGAAAGCATTAGAACACTTTCCAAGAATTCCAGCATATTAAATTCTACTGTGACATTTGACTTATAGCATGGTAATTTTTTCCCCTGCTTCAGTGCAGGGTAATGACAATAAGTCCCAGTTTTGTAAATAAATTCCCACTCAAATTCCTCATGACATCGCATGTGGGAGTTCACATAATAAAAAAGGAATGTTCTCTCTTCTTCATGTTTCTTTACAAACCTGTCTCGATCATTTAAACGAATGTCAAATTATCTTTAAAGACATGGTGTCTACTTAACCGAGCTACGATCATTAATGTTCGCAAGGGCCATATTCTTAGTTGACCTCACTGATAAGCAGATTCAAAAAAAGGAAAACATTTTGTAATATTGCACAACATAATCCAGTTGCTGAAGTTGATTGGACTGGCTGGTTCAGGGTGCTTTGGTGGCAGTGCAGCCTCGGAACTGGCCTGACGGGTCCCATAGGGACTCCCCAGCTGGCATGTAGACACAAAAGCAGCCCAGCTGCTGCCGTCAGCACCAGCCTCTGCTGGGCTGCACATCACACGGGTGGGAAGGGGAAAGCAAGACTTCAGCTCAGAGCTGCTTTCTTGAGTCTGTGCTCTGGTGGATCCTGTGAAATTCCATTAAGGTCCTTACTGATACAGTTAATTTAAATTGTGCTGATCTGTTTCCAAATTATGCTGGAGACTAAACTCCAGGGGAAGAATGGGTAATTTAAATCCACTTTCTTCATGATCACTGATGTGTTGGCACTAAACCTACACTGCAGCTATGGATTTATTTTTATATGCCCGGGGCTCCATAAGCAAAATCTTTATCACTAGATTAACGTAAGAGCAACTCTTTTTAACTTACTGCTCATGTACTGGATAAGAAATCTATCCTTTTTCAGTGATCCGTATTTGTTTAATGAGCCCTTCTTCTATATTTGTAAAAAATTGTTGATAACTTGGTATTAGCTTTACAAAAGAGGAGCTGTGTTGAAACAAAGGCATTCCAACTATTAAGTAAATCCCTTGCAGTACTGCAGCCTCCTCAGGGATTGTGTTCCACTCTGAAACTGCTCCCCATTCACAGAGCCCAGGTTCTGGCCAAACTGGAGTTGTTTGGCACTCACAAGGAAGCACGTTTCCAGGACAAGATCAACTATTCTGATTTCTGACTGTGGCTCTTGCACCAAGGCACAGTGGAGATTTATCAGACTCCTTAAAGGGAACATATTGCCAATAGATTTGAATTATAATTTGATTATCATTTACTCTCTTAGTGGTGTCAGACACTCACAGCCAGTTCCTGTGTTTCCACCCTGCACCTGCAGCAGGTTTGTTATGGTGGCTCAGAAAAATGTTTTAGAAATTTTCTTCTGAGATGTAAGTACAAAACTGCTGCTACTGAGATTGACCTGGGCCTACGCTCAGCTGTAGCTGGAAGGAGTGGGGGGTACTGCAGTTGTTTCTTTGTATGCCCAGGATAAGGACGCCTGAAACATTAGCACCTCAACTGCCTTGTCAGGAGTCTAAAGAAAAAAAATTTATCAGGCAGCTTTGCATTGAAATGAAATATGTTTAGAAGCAAACAGAAAATGTTTAAGGAAAACAGGTATTCATGTGTCCTGAATGTTTGGTTGGTGGTTGGTGGTTTTTCTGGGGTGTGGTTGTTTGGTTTGTTTTCTTTCATTTGGGGTTTTTTGTGAGAGTTCTGCATGACACATTGAATACTTGAAGGTTAAAAGCTGGTGGGATCTTGTTCTTCACCCCATATTTTCTGAGCAACAAAAGCCATACAATTTATTTTGGATTCCTTGGTATTTTTCAACTCATGTCTCCTGTTACTAACGTTCTTAGAACGATTATATTACATCTTATCCTAAGCAATGACAAAAATAAAGTGTATATATATTTATCCCAATGAAAGAAGAAAGGCAGTGGAAAACAAAGACAGAAGGGTCATTCTCAGCAATTAGACACCTCTTTCTCCAGTAACAAAGTAATTGCCAATTATACAAGTGAATTCAGATCAATGATAACAGTATTTTCAGAGGCTTTGACCACAACACAAAATAATATTTTGTTTTCTCTGGGCATGTTCTGTTGCATTTTAGATTATCATGTTTAGTGGAAGTTCTGACATTTTCATGTGCTAGCCAGCATACCAGTATTTGTTCTGCTTTTCTATTTTTCCTGGATGCATATATGCTCTCTATAAAGTTAAAACAAGGAAACATGCTAATGTTTTATTTTGCATTGTCTGTTCAGCTTTCAGTACTGCACAGTGCACTGTAAGGTGCTGGGCCCTATCAGTTACTTATAAATGACTTATGTGGTTCTGGTATTACAGTAGGAGTCATGTGGAAAATGCCATGACCATCTGCAGAGTGGAAATCTGGAAACAGTGTAATACCAAATACAGCATCTATTCATCCCACATGGCACTGCAATCCTGCTGAACAACTGCAGTTTTGGCTGTAAGATGATTGAGGATGGTGTTGCAAATAGATTCTAAGAGTGTCTCCTGTGCATGTCTGAAGGTAACTGTAAAATACCAGATCATTATTTTATGTGATCTATTTCAGGTATAGAAACACGGAAAACATCAGTATTTATTCTAGGGGAAATAACAAGGAGTCAGAAATAAAGCAGAATTTACAGCGGGCTGGGCTGCAGTTGTATTTTTTTTCTAAGGTCCCAGCAATGTCACAAGCAGCAGACATGCAGAAGGATATGGCAGCCTGGCATTCACAGTAAGTGCCCCATTGCCAGCCTGGTCCTCCAGCACTTTTCCACGGCTTTGGCCTCTGTTCAGGTTTAGCTTCCATAAAATTTTATTTTTCAGGCTACGAGTGTAGTTTTTATAATAATTCTTTTTACTTCTGACAGTCAAAGAAATACGTTGTCCTATTGAGGGTTAACCTCACTGTGTGTAGGGTTCTCTATTTTCCCCTTAGCTCAGCTGGGAATCTGGTTTCCTCCCTTGTGCTACAGTGACATGGAGAAATTCAGAGGACTTGTGAGAGTCCAGGAGAGAATTTCCATTATACGCTTGATGTTAGGAGTCCTGTTTTTTCCCTGCCCCAGCTCCCATCATACAACATCCACTGAGGGTGGGGAAGTGTGCTTGTAGTATTCTGCTCATTTACACAGGGAACTGCTGCAGCCCCAGGCATGGACAGTGTCCACACAATACAGATAGGGCTTGCCTTTCCCTGGGCTGCACCTTCCAGAAGAAATTAAGTGCCGTATCTGCCCAAAGAAATATGGACAGGTAGAAACTTAATTTTCATTTTGCAGGGTCACTTGGTGAGCAGGGGACTAGAACGGAAGGGCACCTTTAGGATTCTTTGATTCTACTCCTGCACTCAGTGAACAAACTGCATGAGTTCTTCCACAGAGCTGCTGCAATGCTCTCCTCATTATTACATTGCAGAAATAACCAGCTGCTGCTTCTTCCTCTACTGCAGCTGTTAACTCCTTTAAAAGACAACTGAAAATTAGGTAGATAGTGTCCTTACAATTTTGTCCTTGCAGATAATTGCTGTGGTTACTGTGCTGCTGCGAGCTGGAAGAGGGATGTTGGCAGCAGATGGGAGGCTTCACTCGGGGCAATGTGAGGAAAGATTTGTAGATATGGGGCAGTGTTGTAACTCCGTGACTCTTAACTCGTCTCAGCGAGGACCTCACTGTGTGTAAGGTTCTCGTAGCTGTGTGTAAGGAATGACAGAACTCATTCCTCTGAAACAGCACAGGGACCCTGGTTTAGAATAGAATTTATTTTTAAATTGAGGCCTTCCCAGAATATCTTTGTTTTGCTCTGGGATTATTGCCAAAAATATGTTTTTGCGACATTTTGTAAATGTTCCTGCATCCTTAGATAACATTATTTTTGTTGTTGTTTAAAACTATTTACAAAAAGAAACAGAAAGAAGTATAAAGTCTATCAAAGTAAGTGCAGGCAGTTTACCTAGGAAGACAAAAGGAAAATGGCAGAGATGGCAAAAGGAAAATGATAGAGATGGCAAAAGGAAAATGATAGAGATGGCAAAAGGAAAATGACAGAGATGGCAAAAGAAAAGCTGGATTTGGATTTAAAATGCAGCAAAAGTACTATCTTGCAAAATTCATTGCAGCATGTGAGTTTGGTAGAGTGGAGAAATGTAGTTGAAATGCTCATCTTCAGATTCAGGTGAAGAGAAGTTTACAGGCATCG
This sequence comes from Origma solitaria, assembly GCA_013397895.1. Taxonomy (NCBI): domain Eukaryota; kingdom Metazoa; phylum Chordata; class Aves; order Passeriformes; family Acanthizidae; genus Origma; species Origma solitaria. The sequence goes on along the minus strand of VZRL01003889.1, from coordinate 813,454 downwards.
CATAAAGTCAGGAAGTGATTCAGTAGGTTAAAGGCAGTCAGGAGTTTGAGGTTGCTGAAGCAGCACAAATGACAGAGCAATTTCTGTCAGGGGATCAGGATAAAGGTTGGAGAGAGCAAGGCTGAAAGTAGATTGAGCAGGGGACGACACCCATGTTTAAAATCCAAGTTGCAAAGTAAAGGGTGTCAATGAAGTATTATCCAGATGTTTTGAATTCTGTTTGGAGCTAGATAAGAAAATTGTGAATGTAGCAAAGAAATGTTTACCATATTAAATAGCATTTATTTACATATCCATCCTAAGATCTTGAATTGGTTTACAAAAGGTACTTACATCTTTTGTTTTTACTTTATAGGTGATCGAACAACAAATTAGGTGACTCGGGAAGTTACAGAGAAAGTCAGAAGCACAGGCAAATTACTGATCAAGAGCCACTCTGTACAGTAGTCTGAGTACAAAGATGCTAGAATATGCTCTTTCACAAAAGGGAGCTGTTCATCTCACAGCCGGTATTTGTGTGCAGTTTCACCACAAAAATGCTGTACTGCTGTAATACCATTGCTGCCTTACCTGAGTTCAGAGCATCACAAAACTATTTCGAAGCTTTGGAAACTGATGTCAAATGTTTATCAAGACAGCTTGCAATTTCTCTTTGCATTTTGTCTGCATTTCACAGCATATTATAAGTGGCATGTCAGTAAAAAATAGATTCAGTCTTGCCAGCAACAGCAAGCAAAGAAGGAAGTGGCGGTAGTTGGCTCCCAGCAATGTTCTCTTGGGAACAAGTCTGAACTGAGGCAGCTTTAGGGCTCTTTAGTTAAATTAGAGTTTTCTTTCAGTCCTCTGCATGATGGGGTTGTTCTTTTAAGGACACTACCATTTTGCAAACATCTGAGAAACTGAATTACAGTCTTTGAAAACAGGCATCTTGTTGTACTGCCTAGGTTATAGTTACAACCAGCTTACAATACACAGAGAAAATACCTCTCAGGACATCACAAAAGAGAGCAGAAACATTCCATAAAACACCAGAGGGACAGTGTCTCTGGCTGACAAGATTTATCTTTAAGGCATTAAAATCTTGAGGGATGTAACAAAGAGCCACAGATCTCAAGGAAGCAAAGAGAGTTGTGGCCATTTCCATTCCCAGGGTTCCCAGGCAGAGCTGGAACGCTGCTGTGCATGTCCAACCTCTGCTGCTCACTACCTCATGGTGCTACAGGGGCTGAGTTGGGCTGAGTTTTAGAGACTTCTTATGTAATTATTGCAGTTGTTTGAGGCTTTTTCCAGAAAACCCAACTCATGCCCATATTTTGTTGTGAGTTATCTGTCACTTTTATTACTGCACTGGATTCAGTTTGATTTGTGGATTAAGTTCACATAGGTGAAAACAGACCTGAGTACATTCCAGTCCCCAAAAACAACTGTTACCCACCTTCCAGCTCCTCATTTTAGCATCACCTTTTTCACTCATTCTCCTGTATTCCCTACTCATTTGTGCAGTGGCTCCTTGGTAGTCGTTATCATGGCATCAAAAAGTCTTAACAGTGCTTCCTCCACATGGCTTGCCACAACTAGAAAATGGTGTTAATTGTCCTGCATGAACTGGCTAAGAGGATGAGCAGATAATCATAGAAATTATGAAGTTTGGCATCATAATTATTTTTTCTGTCAGTGGTGCTCAGTCCAGCAGTCCTTGGTGCTACAATCTCAAACATGGTATACTGAAGAGATCGACAGATCTCTGAGCAGGAGGATGTGGACTTGTCTGGAAAGGCTCCGATGTGGAGTGGTCACAGCAAAAGGAAGCAAAAGTGGTTTAATCATGGGATAATCATGCCATGGTGACTCACTGATCATGGGTAGATTGCTGGGCTTGCATATCCAGAATCCACCAGGAGCTTGAAATGTGAACAGGCTTTGGCAGGAGACTGAAGAGTGTGCAAGTGTTTGAGCAAACAGAGAGTCCTTTTTTCTGTAACTTATCAAGAGAGTTGTCTCCTTGGATGCCTGATCATGAGGATGGCAGTACGCTCGCTGTTTTGCTCAAAGCTGTAAGCAACCTTCAGTAATGTGGATAGTCAGAGAATATGCCAGACTTATGTAGTGGCCCTTAAGGAAAATTACTCACTGGAGCCATTTATACCAGCTTATATTTGCAAGGCAGGAGGGGAAAAAAAAGATATTTTGGTCTTGCATTACAGATCTTAAATCCGTAAAAGAAAAATACTGAAAGTGATTATGTCTGCATACTGAATGGTGCTTAAAGGAGATAAAATAGCAACAACTGGAAAATCTGCTGAAATTTGCTGAGAAATCTAAGTGTAGATAAGGTGGAAGTAAAAACAACCCCATCTTAGTTGATCATTTTCTACCTTCTTTCTTCTGGTTCTTGGCTTCAGTAGTCATTTTAATAAGCTCTGAATGTAAATTATTTTGTTTTCACATTACCTTTTAAAAACAGCAGAAATTTGTATATAGGTGCTTGCAGAGCTGACCTGCTTTTTATAGCTCTTAGAAAATCTCTTTGAGAAAGGAATAGGGAAAAAAAAAGTAAAAGCACAGTGTTTGCCAAATGGCAGTAATGGCTCCTGTCAGTAGAGAGAAGGAAAAAGGTATAATAAAGCTCACTGCTATTACTTAAGAAGCTTGAAAAACTGACCTCTAATGGAGGTGGAAAATACTTTAGGAAGCTAGTTAGGGACATTGAGAATGTGCAGAACATAAAATAAGTATTCTGTTGTAAACACAAGCTAAGACCGAGGTGAAAACCTTGAGAAATTCTAATTTTCAGTATGAAGAAGCTAATTCAGAAGAGAGATTTTCGCATTGAACTCACCATCATTTGCAGGGCTTTAATCACTTTCAATGTTTACTGCAAGTTCCTACAAACCAGATTTTGGAAAGCCAGGAGGGCAGTGGATCAGGCACAGCAGTGCACTAGCTAAAATTTAAAACATATAGACAGCAATTAAAAAGTAACAGAGATTGCGCAGAAGAACAGAAGAGTGTAAATAACTGGGCGGTTTTTTTCCTTCAATTTCCTGAAAGTTCCAGAAGATTTGGCAAAACTAACATTTTAATCAAAATGAAATAATGTTCAAATCTGCCAGAAGTACTGATTTTCCTGCAGTATACAGAATCTTCAATAAAAACAAAGTTAAGAAAGATTGGACACCTGAATTTTTGACCAAGATAGCAGCCTCTGTATAAGAGTCCCTAGTCTATAAGGGAAATCCTGAAAACCATCAGAAAGAAGACAGAAAGAAAACACCAGAAAGGATCATGGAATAATTCAGGTTAGAAGGGAGCTAACAAGGGCTCCAGCCTCCTCTCAAATCAGGGCAAGCTCTGAGGCCAGCCCAGGTTGCTCACGGCTGTAACCAGTCAGATCCTGAAAACCTCCAAGGGTAGAGATTACACAACTGTAATGCTGAAGGAGGAATTGAGGTGGTAATAATGAAGAAATTAAAAATCAGTTTGTATTTTGCAGTGTAATGTAGGTTTCAACAAAGCCCAGACAATCTCACTGCACCTGCAGACACTTTGTACAGGTGGCCTTCTCTCTGGAGAGCAACCTGCCAAATTCCCATATTTTGCCAGTACTTAATGAGCTGCAATAAGGTACCTTGCTGAAGCAACAAGCCCTTCAAGGCTCTCAGTCAGGAAAGACAAACTGCAATAAAAATATTAATGATTGAATGTCAAGTTGCATGAGTTCTTTAGAATAGCTACTAATATTTCTGTTAATCTTGTCTTTTTCAATTACAGTTTTACAGCTAGACTGTGCATTTATGTACCACCAGTTAATTTTTAAAGCACATAAAAAGGTTCTTCATTGTATTTACTTGGCCATATAGCCCCCACTGATGTTTTACTGATGTACAGAGAAGTGATTAACCCAAGGTCCCTGAGCGTGCAGTGGCAGCTGGGTGGAAAAACCCAGGTATTGGTGCTGTTTGTACCTCAGTGATCCTCCTCTGCAAGGGAGAGGTGACAGTAATAAGGTCGTACAAGAGAATTCTCCATGAGCATTGAATATTTTCTCCTGAAAAGATCCACAAAATGCTTGAAGAAGGAATGCTGAAAAATAATGTGCTTCATGGATTGTATTTTGCACTGTTTTTTTCCTCAGATACGTGACATGGCAAAGTTGAAGAGCCTAGTAAATTATCTCCATAGAAAGAAACACAAAAAACTAAAAAAGAAAAATGAAAAACACTGGCTTTGAGTCCATTTACCAAGCTGGAGGAATGTGAGGCTAGTACAGTCCAGAATTTAACATCTGTATCCTGCTGCTGGTAAAATATGGGCGTAGTCACAGTTGCTTGCCCTTGCATTACAAAGTGGAGGTTATTAAACATCCCTGACAATAGAAACAGGTATGATTTAATAACAGCTGTTACCACAGACAGGACTGTTCCAGTTATGTTTGCATTGCATTTTTATTTACAGAAACAAGTTTGTTCAGAAGAAAATTATCTGTCTGTGAATCTGTACTGACATCAAAGTATGTCTATTAAGTACTTCTTCCATATAGCAGAGAATGGAAATAGAAAGATAACACCAGAAATTAAGTGTTGGCTTAAAATATTGAAATAAATGTTAAAAATAGATAAACAGAATGATCAATTTCAGGAACATCTTGTTATTAAAGGTGTTTTCATAATCAGCACCAACTTCCCCAGAGAAGATAAAGGGGAGAGGACAGATTCCACAATAACTATCGGGTTGCTTATGAAGGTTACTACAATATTTGTCTTGCCCATTCCATGCTTTGCTATGCAGTCAGAAACAGATTTCAGTGTTTTCAAGAACTGTTCAAGCATAATTAGAGACTCAAAATGAGTTGAAATCTCAGCTGGCGGCCTAGCAATTTGTTTTCATGCTGCAAGTCATTTAAGATATATATAAGCATAACTTTTTGATGGAGTAAGGGGATATCCTCAATCCAAGTATCCCATTGTACCTCTGTTTTTATGCAAGACACAATGCCCTCTGTGTACAGCTGTGTGGTGTCTTCTGCCCTGTAACGTGGCAGAACCTTGGTAGCTGAGGTGCTGCTGTCTCTCTGAGGCAAACCCCGCAATGTAATTCTAATAATGTTATATAAGGGTGCATTTGTTTCATTTGCAATCCACTGCAGCAACAGGGTCATTTCTAAAAATATTAGCCATGCAGGGAGTCAGGCTCCTGTGGAGTCTGGAGAAGGTTTCCATGGCAGGAGCGCAGCCTGGGGGAGCAGGGCCGTGGCGTGCAGATGGAGCATGGCTAAGTGAGCAGAGCAGGTCAGAGCGGGTGCGCTGCCAAGGTGCCTCCAGAGGCACTGCCCTGACTCGCTGCGTCCTCTGGCAGCTCCTTTGCCAGGCTTTTGGTGGAGTCCTTTGGCACGGGGTGGAAGCTGCCTGTGCCTCGGTCAGGGCAGACTGTGGGGAACACCAGAATTATCTTCAGGGTGCTCCCCAGACAGTGAGAGGGACTGTTTGTTCAAGGGGTGCAGCCCACAGCTGAGTGCACACTCTGAATGAACCAGAAATCACTCCCAGACAACTTCAGATGCATGACCTCTTCAAGTGTCTCTGTTTCCTGATGTTCAAAGAGCCTTTTCATAAAGGACTGCATACGTTGGCTGAATTAATTTCAGTTTCAAGTATAAGCACCATCTTTTTAAAAACAGGGAACATGCTGGTGCTGTACGGTGCTATTTTTCATTCTGTCTAGAGAAGAATAGAATCCTGGTAGAGCAGGACGTCCCCAGGTGTACTTCCCACTGAGACTGTTCCTTTCTCTGTCCCTGACTGCTGCACAATAGTGTATCGGTGGGGCACTGGCGACACATGACACAGTTTGTGGAAGGAGAGTTGGAGGAGGGTCATGTAAGGACTGTGTTTGCCTATTCAGTACGGGCAGGAAGATGGAAAATAATAATTTTAACTAAAAACCAAGACGAAATTTATCTGCATATGTAACACATACATTTGAGAGACCTCAGTCAACTTATCCTTGAGACTAGTGGAATTATTTTTGCAGTGGCATGGAAAAGGCTGTGATGTAGATAGCCTTCAGTTACACAATCAACTCTCTTCGCTTAGAAACAAAATACTAATTTTAAAATGTAATATGATACCTAATGAAATTTTAATTTAAATTCAAATAGTGATGTTCCTGTGCTCACCGTCCAGCTCGAGTCATGACATTAAATCATGTCTTGATAAGATCTCATTACTTGTGTTGTAGTATTATAAAGTACCAAGACACTGACATGTTCTGAAGGCTCATTCACCTTATTGCTCTCCCGGCTCTCAGGTTGTACAGGTTGTACAAGATGGGGCTTGTGCTGCTGCAGGGAAGCACCACTGTTCACACCCTTGTCTCTGGGCCTTTCGTGACCATGCATGGGTAAAGCTGACCCTGCATATATGTGAGCAAAGGTTCTGCAAAGCTCAGATTTTATTTGTTGGTCTTAATATAATGAGGGCAACAGCTACTGTATTATCTTGTGCATTTGCAGATATAATAAACATTGTATATGATTTGTAATCGTTCTCGAATACGCTTATGTAGGTAGAGATTGTTTCACTGATTTTCCCAAGTGATCTAAGCATTTAGTGATTACCTCTCTAATTTATTTCTGTGCCAAGAATAATGAGTGGGTTAACTGCTCATGATGCAGCTCTGGCTGGGGAACAGAGAGAGGAGGTTTCATGTGAATTATGGCAATCCTATGGTGTTCATGGGGGAAAAATGCCTCCACCTTCTTTCCTCTTCCATGTAAATCTCTGTCAACCCCTGTTACTGCTTCCAGATTACAGGGCTTTTAAAGAGAAACAATTAATTATCTTCATAATCAATTTGTCAGGGCTATTAAGGCCTGTTAGTGCAGCCAGGGCAGTGATACAGTTAGAGAAATGAAAAGGAGTAGGCTGGAAAAAAATTAGTCCATACTGTAAGACAACTGTACAAAGAAGGTTTCTTCTAGTAAAGTAGTTTGGATGCTTTCTATGGTGACCTAGGGGCTAGGCTTGCTCTCTTTTTTTTTTTCCCTGGTGTTGGCATGTATTGTTCAGAAACCAAAGAGATGGCCATTTGTGAAAATAGCATATGGGTACCCTGAGAGAAACATTTAGAAGTAGTATGAAATCTATTTGTCCAGCAGTGCATGTCTAAAAAGCAGCAGTGCATGTATTTGGTGTTAAATGTCAGTAAGACACACAGCCAGGAAAGAGTCATAGGGTTGATTTCAAGCTCTGTATTTATAATTGGGTCTTTGGGAGGAAAGGAAAAAAAAAAAGTCTGTTTTGAAGGCTGCCACTTTTAATGAGAGGCTTTTGAAAAGTATGGGAAAATAACCAAAGTTTCTGTGGAAGACCTTCTTTAAAACACTTGTTACATTTATCATAAGAAACTGTATAAATCACTTCAGAATCTTGTTGTCAATTACCATATTTACTCATCTTAAAACAGAAGTCAGAGTATTATGTGACTCTGAAAGTCTGCACACTTGGCAAAAATTGGGTTCTCCAGCTTTGAAAAGGCTTTCACAAGTACTTGCCAGTTAGGGAGCAAGTTCTATGGTGAGAAGCTGTATCTTTTATTGGACTAAAGTATAACACTGGAAATACTTGACAGGCTTTCAGGCAAAGGGATCGAGGGACTGAAAACAGTCACACTGACTTGGACCTCACTGGGGAACTTGCTTTAATGCTTGTCCTTGCTTTACCTGCTTGGAGAACAAGAAGAATTTCAGTCCCTAGGCTCTTGCTTTAGCACTTTTCACAAGTATTATAATCTCACACGTTTAAAAAAGGATTTGACAGCTACAGTTTTTCAGCTGGCACATAGTGTTGAACTAACAGATGTGTAAAGAAAAGATTTAGCTAATGAAATTGATATAATGTGGATTCTGTGAGGCCTGTGCTGCCTAAATACTTGGATGAGAAACAGCCATGCCAGTGTGGTAAAAACAGCATTTGCCCTGTTAGCTTTGAGCTTTGCACTGTAAATATTTTTGCTCTGAACCCTTCTGTACTGACTGTATAGGTTTAGCTAGATTAAAGGATTGTTCTGGTTAGAGCCTCTGGGCTTCACTGTAATATAGGTTGTGGAATGTGTGGTCCTATACTAAAGGGATGGTTTCTCTGGTACTGAGGCAGAGCCAGGAAAATTTCTGACTCTGTATTTTTTAGATTTAAAGCTGGAGTTTAAGTAAAGATACACCTGTAGTAATAAGATATGTTTATCTTACCAAATACTAATGTTTGCTGGGTAAGTAAATGCACAACCAGTTTTAGCAGAACAGAGCTGAGCCCTGACAATCCTGGAGACAGATGCTAACTGTGAGTTTCTCAGAAGAACTTCTGGTTTGGCAAATGTAAATCAGTTTACAGATCTGTTTGCAGTATAAGTGCCTAGAGAGTTGGACTGAATCTAATCAACTGAGAGGAATATGTGAAGTTTGGACTCTGTATCAGTATAGGCAGTGTGATGACTCATAAAAAAAATCTCATTTAGTACTTCACATCATTTTGAACCTCTTGTTTACTGTGTTAAGCATACTCGGTGTTACTCTGTGGTCAAAGCTTGATTTTATAAATCTTGAACTAAAATCGTATCTTTTTTTTTCTGAAAAATGTCTTACTGAAAATGCAGTACAGGTTGCAGTTAATGGAACCAAGTGTAAAATGCGTGCATGCTTTTTGGAGGCTTTTGAGTGATTCAGTGACAACTGCTTTCACTATGCCTTTGTACAGCCAGTACTATATTAATCTCCAAACTAAAAAAAAGAGCATCTAAGAATTTCTTGCACATGCATGGTGACGTATCATACAGGAGGGCTTGAAAACTGTGATGCAATTATCCAAGGAGTGAAGCAAGCCCTCCTGGCTCACGAGGTACAAGTGCCCTATGTCTGTAAGGCAGAAAATGCCTTTTGCCCACAGGTTCAGAAATCTGCAGCTGTGGTGATCTCCGTGCTTGAAGCATAGGTAAATGCTGTGCAAGTGTAGATACATAGTCATGTCATCTTTGCCAGTAAATTCAGCCTAAAAAGTCCCCATCTTTGGCTACTTACTCCTGCCTCTGTGCCCCAAAGACAGTTTTTAAACCAGTGTCACTTGAGTTATCCCCATACAGAGTGAGCAAGATGCAGCTATGGAGGGAGTGAGGCAGTGCAAGAGCAGAAACGAGTGGCCAATAACACGAGAACAATGTGAGGCTTTCATCTCGTTGGTTTATGTTGCCCACTGATTTCATGTGCTGTGACACACCAAAGCCTAAAAGCCAACCTGTGACGTGCTTTTCTTTCCTGACAACAACACGTCAGGAAATAATGCAATATCCTTCCACACTAAGCACTTTCTGTTCTAGTAGCCTCTCATGTATATTGCCATTTTTGAAACTGTTACATACACTGTAAACTTTTTAACTTACTTTAAAAACTTGTAACAACATTTATTTATATAATTAAAAATATTAATATTAACCAAACTGTAACAGTAAAAGATGAAATAGGGCATGCTGCAAAACATGTTGTCCCTGGGAGCTAAATTTTGCTGTAGATTGCAGACACAGCTAAAATAGAATATATAGTATGACAGAAAACCAGATGTCTACTTAGTTGCTACAGACCAGAAGTAACTGAGAAGCACTCTTAACTAAGATGGAAAGTATGTGATGCTCAATGAATGTGTCTTAAGATCCCTTGAGAGTGTAGTCTGAATTATTGGAATATGGAGTTAAAACTCATAAAAATATGTTCCACTGTAGTGTTTTATAGCAAAATAATATTTTATGCAATCATGTCTCAGGCTTAATATATTTTGGAATGATAATGATTTTGAAAAGGAGCCCTAACAAAACCATCTCAGACCAATGGTGACACCACTGTGCAATGTAACCATCCAATAATATATAGTTAAGAAACCTGCAGGGGGTACAAACAAGGTACCTTGAGTTTCTTCCAGTGACATAAACAGTGATCTTTTTTAAATGCCTTTTTTTTTTTTTAACTATTTTAAATATTTAGAGGTAGAAACAAAAGCAAATACCAAGATGGAAAGGGTTCATAACCCTATGGGCGTGACCATTAGGAGCTTACTCACCTTACTTACCTCCTCTAAACCTTACTGAAGTTGCTCTTGTAAAGCAGGTGCCACTAGGACAGAGCTACCAAGTGAGGTAAAGATTACACTGGAATTAACTGGGTGTAATCTGGTGTTCCTACTTCTAAGCACTTCGTTAGTTCCTTGACTTCATAGATTTGTGCATGTGAATTTTAAAAGAAGAGATGGAGTCTTGTTCCAGTTGTAATAAGAAAGGCTAGAGGATAAAAATAAACTTGAGATTCTAAAAGACGAAAGCTGAGTGGCAATAAAAATAGATTATAGGTTATAAAGTTCAGTAATCTAGGTTTCTACATCTTTTGCAATTATGCAATAAAGTCTTTTTGGTATGATGAATTTAGAAGCAGATGAGCTCACACTTTTGCATCATTATCTATAAACATTTTTAGCAGTGTAACAATTTTCAGTATATATTTTTGTGTTGAATGTAACAATTTTCAGTACATATTTTCATTTTCTGTATGCATGCCTTTCTCATTAACAAAAATGAGTCATGATAATTTCCTGTAGTACTCATTGCAAGTCTGACATTTGTGCTCGAGAAATTGTAGAAGTGATCTCACCTTTCAAAACTATCTGGCTGAGAAAACCACACCTCTGCAACCTCCTTTCCTCCCCATCTCCCGTCCTCCTTAGAGTGCTGATTTCTATTTGGGTTTCAGAGAGCAGTTTTGTCACTTTGTATCTTGTGCAAGGGTTCCTGGAAAATTTCTGGGTTTGAATACAGAGTTGTTTGCCAGCAAGGTAATTCAGTGAATCAATTTTGTTAAGCTGGCGCAGACTGCCTTTACAAAGCACTCAGCATTTGTAAGTAACGAAGCCCATGTGCATTCAGTCTTCACTTTTACTTTCTAAAGTTGTCTGTGCAGTTAGTCTTTGGTGCATGTTGCTTGGTGTCTGGGCAAGAACTTTTAGGATGAACTGCTAGTCATGCTCTCTAAAAGCTAAAAATGAAAAATAAGAATTCTAGATTAGTGGAGCATGTGTGGTGCTGTTTGCAGTGTGACTGCTTATGGGACTGGAATCACATCAGCACTGAATTTGCACCTGCTGAAGTTTCACAGCTGTCTTTGATTATTTTACTAAATAAACCTGGAGAAAGTAGAGCAGTTCCCAATATCTGACATTCTGACATTCAGTGGCTACTTAACAGTAAAGCGTTTTGTAAAATCAGCCTTGATCAGCTGCAGTGCACTGAAGTATACAGTCCTGTTCATAAAATGTCTGAGAGGGGAAGTAGAGTAGTTACATAACATTTCTGTAATGAATTTCTGTAATAAATTAGCTCTGCTGCCATGAAGCACAACTAAAACTCACAGATAACATTTTCTTCAACAGTAGTCTCAGAATTTGTCACTACACAATTATACAGATGACAGAGATTCTCCAAGACCTGGTCAAAAGCAAGAAGACAAGTTTCTTTTTATAAGGATATCCCAAAATAATAACCAAAGAGACAAGATTTCAGCTTTATAGTGATATGTTCTTTAAGTATTTTAAGGCTGAAAATAACGTGTTGCCATTGCAACCTACTTTTAATTCTATTTGTACATTTCCCGTTTGCCTAAAAGTTGAAGTGATATTCAGGTTGAACAGAAAAAAAGCCCCCTTGCAGTGTGTTAAACCTAGTACTATTTTTAGGGTGTTAAACAAGAAATAACAATGAGTTTAAACAGCAGGAGTTAAGGCAGGTTGGCCAGATGAAGATGTTTGGTTTATTCCCATTCTGAGCATATCCAGCCTCTGAAGTGTACTTGAGGTATGTGCTTTAACCTCTTAATGAGAGGTGAAGTAGAGATTTTGGGATTTTTTCTTTGTCTAACCATTCCAGTATGTGAGAGGCAGTGACTTACTGGAAGACGCTATTCCCTGTATATTGAGCAATTGTCTGCAGTGTTTTCAGAAGAGGCACTGCAGTGATATACAGCCTTTTAAAGAGTCAGTGGCTATAGGAAGCAAGCTTTAACTGTGTGGAAGTGGGAGGAAGATAAGAATCATTACTAGGCATCATTACTACATTAATTTTTTCCCTAGGGATTTGATTAATCAAGACACTGAACTTCTGTGTAATTTTAAGGACATGGATTTCTCACAGCTTTCTGTAAACCCCTTTTTTACTTCTTGAGGTAGAAACAGATACTTTCTTCTCTTGTGGTTTATATGGTGAACTCTAATTTTCTCTTCCCCTTTTTTTCTTTGTTACTGAAACACTGAAATCATGTGGCAACTACAAATACAGAATACACAATACCAACTAAACTGCATGACATAATTGGTAATATATTGGTCTATTTATAGCTAAGCATCCAAGACTACCTCATAGGGCAGCAAAACTGTCTGAAAGGTCTTATATGAATTGTTCTCTTTCTGAGCCACACACACCACAAAACCCACAGGAAGTTGTCTCTGTAGTGGCTGTGGTTTTGCAGTTTCCTTCTTCCCCATCTTTAAGTGGTCAAAACATTTCTTAAAAAGTTAAGTCAACACAAAGTAGAGAATAGACTTCCTGTTCTTGCAATGGGACATATAGCCGTGCCCTCAGAAAGCAGGATTCACACATCTACTGTCCTTCGGTGTCCTTTGAATCAATTTAGGTTTATGGTTTGAACTTATTAAATAATAGTTTTATTTTTAGGTTTCCTACCAAGAAAATACAGTAGTACTTTTTTTTGATATCTCTTAGTAGCATTTTTTTAAAGGATGAGTAAAGCACTTGCTTTTCTTCAGCCCTTGACTTCCAAGACAATTTTCTGTCTAAAGATTGGGGTTAAAGGTGGTCCTGTTTTCAGGACCTATAAGGATAGAATCAGGAGTATGTTTTAAAATTCTGATCCTTCAGCTAACAGATGGGACTTGGTATATAAGTGTATCTGACTGAATGTACTATATATAAAAAGCATATATATATACATAAACACTAACACATACCTCTCTTTTGCTAAATATCAATATGTATATATAAATATATAGACATCTGCTGTTTCATTAAAGCTTTTTAAAAGGAATGGACATGAATGCACTGGAATCATAACAATATATTTAACTTGCTCTTTCAGACATGAATTTTCTAATGTTAATTTAAAAATTAAAAAGGGACCCCAAGGTTAAATAGGAATATAATTCAAAGTTACTTGCACTTAAGATAATAATTTTATGTTGACTTGACCAACATTCGATTTGGCATTTTCAGTACTGTTGATGGTAGATTTGCTTGTGAGCAATTTGTTAATGAAGAGATGCAAAAATTCTCCTGAAGGAAGAATTTCAAAGGACAGCAATGTGATCCTGCTATTGCTTTGGATAAAAACAAGCAAAAACATTCACTGAAAATAATTTGTATCTACCAAAAGTATACGCATTTTACCAATGCTAATATAATAAGATGATGTTTCTAGCTCCTCTAATTTGTGTCAAGAGTAGAGATGAAGATTCAAATAACTGTTGGAAGAAAGAGAAGGAAGATGGTGGAGAGAGGGAAGGAAGGAAAGGAAGGAAGGAAGGGAGGAAGGAAGAAAGGAAGGAAGGAGGGAAGGAAAGGAAGCTCAGTAGCCTCTGTGGGTCCAAAGATTTATGTATATCTAGCTGTTTTAAACCCCTAGCAGAAGTCCTTCCTTATTAAATAGTCTCCCTCCTTGTTAAATTCAGTGTATGGATTGATTTCATTTTCTCATCCAATGTAAGATGATACAGAAATGGTGCCTTCACCTTTGCTGTAACTTCTAATGTTTTTCTTTCACCTTTTTATTTGTTCCCCATCTTTCTTCCAATACCCTAATAACTGGTTTTCTTTCCCATGGTCCTTCTCCCTCATTTTAGGGATCCATGTCCACTTCTATTTGCCTGCCTGCAGTCCTCTTTCATTCCCTTGCCTCATCGTGGTTGATCATCTTTACTCTTTGTTCACAGCCTCTCCTCCTCCCCAGCCTGCAGGTCTTGCCCACCCTCCCCAAAACTATTGAAGGGAAGAATGATGAAAGGGAAGGATTACTTTACCCTACACTTTATCATGTCATCCTCCCCTGAGTTTCTTTTCATGCGTCTCCACACCTTGAAATCTTCCCCCTCCTTCCTGTTGTGATCTCAGCCTTTTCCTTCCTGCCTCCTCTGGTGAATACTCTGGCAGTGAAGCATGTGGGCATAAAAAATGTCACATTCCGCCTTCTGTATGTGTAGATAGAGTTAAAAAAATAATCTGAGGCTTAGTTACATCTAGCAATTAAGAAATAAAGAATGTGCAGTAGTGTTTTCATGAAGGCAGCAGCGGAGGGGCTTTGGCAGGAGGGAGAGCTCGCATGGAGCAGGGCCCCTCCGAGCAGGGCACAGCGTCCGGGGCTCCACGGGGGAAGGAAGGGGAAAATCCAGTGTTGGGGTATTCCGGAGCTCTCGGGTTTCGGGAAGCTGGCATGGTGCTGACAAAGGTCCCTGAAGCTGTGAGGCTGTCCCAGTGTGTGCTGTGGAGAGGTCCCGGTGGGCTTTCCCTGCCCTGCAGTGCCGCTCTCCGCGCCATGGTGGAGAAGTTGGCCCTTCCCCCTGATTTCGGACTGCTGCCTTGGGAATTTGCTTCAGCTATTTCCTGGAATATGTGTTTGTTTATTTTCAAAATAGAACAAACGTAAAACTCATACAGTAGCTTTGGGTAGGGCGTTTCTTGGTGGAAGAGGGATTCGGTTCGTTGAATTATTGCCTCTTTTTAAGAATTTAAGTACTTCAGAAGATTGCATGGAGCACAAAAGCAGCTGGTAGCACATAAATAGTACAACTGCAAGAAAATCGTGGCCCTGATACCATGACTTTTACTGTCATGTATCTCATGAAATGTTTGCAAAGCAAGTGCAAAGTACTCCTATTCTGGTCTGGGATTTTTTCTCACCTACTTTCCTTTCACCAGAACGTTATGTACCTGATTAGTCATGCCACTTTGGCTCTAATCTAATTCTAAAGAGTAAATTAATCAACGTCATAAACTATGGACCATAGCAATGTGTGCCATCTTTTCACTGAGGTTTGAAACACTTCAGTTGTTGATGCTTTTGGAAGTCGTTTGGTCAGCTTATGACTTGGCCCTACAAAATTTGGGAGTGTATTCGGCTTTCGGTGGCATGAGCCATCTCGAAAGTCAGAACTCCAGCTGCATTTTCAGACAGCCTCATAGGGCATGGGTTGGGCATCCACCGCCCAAAAGTAAAACAACATCTTTTAAAAGCCTTTCTTTTTAAATGGAAAAAAAAATCGCGGTGTTTCTCTTAGTGCTTAAGTAAATACTTACTTTGTAAAAGACACTGAAAACGCTTTGTCTAAAATACTGGGGAAAGTTTATTTTTCAAAGCCACAGGCAGCAGTTCATGGTGCTATAGGAAATGCTAAGGCTATGCAGTCACCACCTTAAAGCAAAGCAAAGCTCCCAAGTTGTTTTGTTTTTGTGTCTTTATTGCTTTTATCTCAAGAACAAAATGTACAATTAAGGAACTTGAAAAACTAATGTCCCGCCCCTTCAAACAATGGGCAGACGCAAAAGCAGGTTTGAGCCCGCGCTGATCGACATCCCAGTTCCAGGGGGGCGAGAATTCCTTGGCCGTGAGGCGCTGCAGGACCGAGCGCGGCGGAGAAGGCAGCCACGGGCCCTGCCGAGCTCCGCAGCCGCCCCGTCCCGCAGCCCCGCAGCGCTCGGGGCGGTCCCGGTGCCAGTGCCGGTGGCGGTCCCGGCCTGCTCCGCTCCCCGCGTTCAAACGCCCCCCGCGCTCCCATAGGCTGCGCCGGCCCGGCCGCGCTCGGCC
>VZRL01003889.1:704259-796909 GCA_013397895.1 Origma solitaria | reverse complement strand
TGCGGCTTTACCCTCGCTCGTCCTGAGGGCACGGGCTAGCGCGGACCGAGGAGGAGGGCGAGGCGGGCCGGAACCTCCCGGCCGCTTTCCCCGCAGAGCCTGCCCCGCGCCTGCCCGGAGGGGCGCGCAGGTAGCCCCCACCCCCCGGCCCGGGCCCTGCCCCGGTGGCTGTCCTCGCCCGGCCGCCCACCTGTTGGACGTGCGGGTCCCGGGCCCTGGCGGCGGGACGGCTGCGGCAGCCGGGCCCTGCCCGCGGGAGAAGCCCCCGCGCTCCCGCCGGTGCGCTGGCCATGCCCTTTTGTTCCAGGCTGGAGCCGGGTAGCAATTAGGAAAGGTTCAACCGGGAGAGTCCAGTACTGCAGGATTTTTTCTGTGGCCGCTGAATCAGTCGGGGATGATTGTTGCTGACATACGGTAAACAGCTTTGGGGCGGCAGTAATCCGTCAGAAACTTGTGCCGGTCCTCCACCTGATCCGTAGGTGTTGCCGGTGCAGGTGCACGTTGCGGGGTGTGTACTCTGACCTCCCCCGGCACTGCGCGGCAGTGAGTAATGCCGAGCGTCCCTGGGGAGGAGAGGTGGAGTTAGGAACGCTCAACAGGTTATTTCTCCTTCGTGCGAAATTAAAGGTTTGCTTTGAAACTAGTTTGAATTTGAATTTCGAACTAATTTTTAGCTTGTGGCGCCTGAGTAGTTGCTCTGGCTTCAGCGCGACGAGTTCCCGTCGTGTATTAGCTGGTGTTGGCGGAGCTCGGCTTAGTGGTGTTTGCTTTCGAGTGAAACTATGTGGTTTCGGTCTGATGTCACTTGCTGGTATGCCCTACTCACAAGTGATATTCTACAGGCTAAAGTAAAATTTGCACCTTACTGTATTACTACCGAAAAACTTCGGTACTTGAGATAGTAAGTAACAAACTTACTGTAGTTGTAAGATACGGTTAGTGGCTATTTTACCAACTTCTTACTTTGGAAGTGTGTTCAAGGCAACCTCAGCTTCCGGAGTGGAATTGAAAAAACTTAAAAGCCAATGTGTTTCATTCCTCTTTCTAAGTATGCTTTCAGAGGTATTGTATTACATTTTAACATATACATGCACGCATTTCCACAAGAAACGTTTATTGTTGGAAGAGTAACTTATTTTGGGTAATATTTCACTTTGGTGACATCACCTAGGTATGGAGACAGATAAAACATAGTTTTTAGCCCTTTTCAAATGCGTTTATACTAACAACAAATAGGAGTTGAAGATAAATGTTGTCTTTAATAGTGTCAAGTTAGAATTCTGCCATGTGCGGGGTTGTGAGAAATTGAATTAACTTAAAGTTTGCAGATTTTTTTCGTGTAAAGTCGGGGTATAAAATTCTCATTTCTAGTTCAAAATGCTCTCTTAAAATACAGCTGTTTTGTGAGGCTGCGGACAAATACTGCCTTCCACACATGCATATACTGTCTCGAAAGATTTTTCTGTTTTTAAATACCTAAGTGTATTTAGAGTTATTACAGAAGTGTACAGAAAGTGTATGTTTCGGCTGTAGACTGGTGTACAGACTGGTATTAATTGAAAGTTGTGTCTTGCCATAGCAGTTACTTGAAACTCCTCCTGCTCATGGTCATATCACATTGGCCCTTGGAGCTTGCATACATGTATACAGTATCAGCCAAACTAATTATACTGAAAGGTATGTTAATTTAAGAATGTTGCAAAATATAGTCTCACTGGGGTTTAACTCTTCACTGGTATGCTTTCAGATTTATGGAAGTCATGTACTTGAAAATACATATCTTTTTTGAGGAAAAAAACCTTATTTTGTAAGTTCTGTGACTCTCAGTGTAAATTAGTCTGTGATAGCTTTTTATCAAAATTATTTCTTACCTTTTTATCTTGATCTCAGGAATGTCTTTAGAAACTAGAATCTGGTGCGTATAATTCATATGAGTTTCCTTGTCAAAACAGGTGTTCTCGGTAGATGGGTAGTGTTAATTGTACTTAAGCCATTAGTTCCTGGGCCACTCTCCATGTGGTTTCAGTAGTTATAGATAGGGAGATTAAAAAGTATTTTTGAAATACTAGAATATTGGATTCATATTTCAGATCCTGTTTCCTTTAGTTACCCCTTTGAACATGGTATCTGGTTTCTTGTTTTTGGGGTTGGAATGCATTAAAAAAGCCTCTGTGAATATTTTTTTCTTAATAGTTATTTAACGTACTTTTGAGCTTTGTGTCCATGTCCACAGTTACCTTGGCACACTTGACCCAACAAAAACTAAAAAGAAAAAGAAAAAAATTATTTTTGATTAGCTGAATAATTCTTATTTGTTCATGAGAGAATCTTGGCTGCTGTGATTGATTGTGTTACGCCCTATTATCAACAGTCTTTAACAAACAGTTTCACTGCCCTTCAGTTTTGATTACTTAGCTTTTTCCCTGCTATGCTGTAAAAGAATGTGGTTTTATTAAGGTGTTGCATGCTTGTTGTAGCTGTTGGTAATATACAATAGAAAATGGTGGAGAAATGAAGTCTTGCTTGCCGTTTAATCTGGTTGTGGCTGTTAGTGCAAAATCTAAGGGGCCTAATATCTTCTGATGTCTTTTTGAACAATACTGATAGATGCTATGGGAATGACTGTGTTAGGGTCTTAGTAATGGGATGTAAACTTTCTTTCTGCCTTTAAGTTGGAGATTCAGATATAGTTCATATTGGTCAAAAAAAACCCAAACAAGCAAACAAAACACCCGGAAAAGCTTTTAAATTGTAAATGTGGGGACAGGACTTACTGAATCCCTTAGCCTTTTTGAATGCTGAACCTGAGTTCTTGAGACTTCCTTCTATTTTTAAATGTGTTCATGAAGAGTATTTCAGTCTTTCACCTCAGTCCTGTAATTAGTTGAATTTTGGTTATTCTAACTGGCTTTCCAGCTCCAGGCATCTATCTGTTAACTACCCCTTGCATCAGAAATTGAGAGCATGACTGTGTTAATGGTACGACACATGCTGATTGCAAGGACTCCCTGTTTTAGAGGAAATGGCCTGTGGTTTTAAAGAGTATGGGTTAGCATTGTACCCAAAATCTTACATGAAAACACCGATGTATTTATTTCTTGTAGAGCATATATATGCAAACGTTTTTAAAGTGTTTTTTAATGCAGTCTGTGAGATAGCTGAGTTTGGAGCAGCATTTTGTTTTTCCCATCTATATCTGTATATGAGCACTCTAAAGTTAGATCAGTTCTTCAGTTGTTGGTGAGATTCTTCAACTGTAACAACAAAGAAATACCTAGAAAAGGTATATGGGAAGTAACTGGAAATTCAGTTTAACCTAAGAGTCTACTTCCTATATGGATAAAAAGAGCCTTTAAAATTACTCCATTTAATTTTGGTAGTGTTTCCATAAGTTGTATTTGGACCTTAGGAAATGCTAATTTTAGTGTTCTGGCAGGGTTTTTTTCGAAGAAGAAATTATATAAATAATTTGTATTTCGGGCTTGGATTTTCTTGAATTCGTTGTTCCAGTTATGACTGTCAGCAACTTCAGCTACCAGATGGTACTTCAGGTGCATTTTTCAGTATGACTTTGGTTGCAGTGTGAGAAGAGCTGCAAGCTCCACGCTCTGTAGGTCATTATGAAGTGTATTCTGGAGTTTGCTTCTGGTTCAACGTGCAGCATGAGGATTACTGTAATGTAAACAGAGCTTGAAATCTGGCTGTGCCTGGCAACTGGCTCCACCTTTACAGAGTGGAAGATCAGTAAGACCTTATCAGTGACCAGCTAGCTAAGCTTTGTGTCAAGGAAAACATCTAGAAATAGGTTATTGTATGTACGTCATAGGTATTTTAACATGCACATTGTGGTACTACCTATGTTCTGTGAGAATAGATACAGGGCTCCTATCTGGGCAAAAAAAAACCAAACTCAAAACATGGTATTTTAAATTTGTGTTTGAAGACAAGAGTGGTTATTGAGCTTGAATGTATGTCCATGTTGCCACTATTGCCATTATTGTCAAAACCTTCTGGGTACTCCTGAAAATATTTGATTCTAAGTACTCAGCATAAGGTACTGAATTGGAAACAGAACTGTAACTAGTCAGCTGCTCAATCTCTGAATTGTGTTAATTATATTGGGTTTATTACTTAAAATGCTATGCAAAAGTACTGTCTATCTCAGGTCAAAGCTCCCATCCAAAAGCTTCGTATGAAAGTTGAAGTTCTTAAAAAGGACTGAACTGTTCGCCCATTTTGTTTACCCATAAGCTTTCAGTGTGAAATAGAATCCTCTTTTCTGTTTTCTTCTCCTGTCCTCTATACCTAGAGGGAAGGCCATGTCTTATATACACATTGGAGTGGTGGGGGAAAACCTGATTAGTCACAGTGGGGGGGAGTAAAGCCATATAAATGTCCATGACAAAATCAATAGTCCCAATATTTGGTTTGTAACACTGTCAAATTCTAAGTGTCAGTTTGAGTTAAAGGATAGTATTTGAAACAAATGCTTTCACTGTTTTTAATGGGTTAAGGAAGACGTTGGTCATTTATATCCTCACAAATATTTCGTTGTTATCATGGTATAAATACAACAAAAATTAATATCAAACTATGCCCAGTGTTTTCTCAGGCAAATACATTGCTAATGACTTCTTCACTGAATGTACTGATTAAGCAAACAGCCGTAGGGAAGTCTTAAAATGAATTCCATGATTCTGTGCAGTGTATTTATGCTGAGTCCAAAAAGTCCTGAAATGAAAACATTGTCTTGTCTTATAATTATGCTATTTTAGGGACAGATTATTCAAATATGCGCTGCACAGTCATAAATAGTAGGGGTGCTCTTGTTTCAAGGGGCTGTGACGTGCTTGAGTGAAGGATCTGAGGAAATGGCGGGACACATTCAGCTGAATATTTAAGGTCCAGTGTGGATCCCTTGGAGGTTTCAGAGTAACAAGTGCTGCTGAGGCCACAAGTGTGATGACCTGTCCAGGGACAGTGGTGTCTGCCTGGGTGTCCATGGGATTTTCCTGCTGTGAGACGCTCTCAGACAGCTACTTAAGCCCCATGCTCTGTGGACTGTTTGAGATGTGTAGATGGGCTACAGCAGGGTTGGTGAGCTGGGCCATTGTGTGCAGGACTGAGCACTTGGCTTGCATTTATTATTCTTGACTCTGGAGGATCGTCAGTAGCTCTTTAGAGTTCTTTCCTGTATTTGCACATCAGGATTTATTTAGACACTTGGAAAAATTAACCGTATTGTTGGTGCTAAAAATTTAAATATTGGCTGTATGTTAAAAAAGTATTTATTTTCTCAAGAGTATTTGGTAATCTCTAATAGGATTCTTGTTTCCTAATCCATTATAGACAGATGTTCTTCCCTTTTGTGGTGGGGGAGGGCAGCCTAAATTCAGTAAGATGATAGCAGTAGGGAGTGTTGCGTTGGAGAAGTTCACATTCTTAGAAGAAGTGGGCAAATGTACTGTGACCTTTCTGGCCTACATAACTCATCATAAGGTGTGTGGTTAACTTCTCATAGCAGAGGAAGCAGCAACAGAACCTAGTATGGTTCTGATAGCCTCTTTTGTCTCCCCACCCCCACATATACCAAGTACTGATATGCTGAAACTAGAAATTGAGCAAAAGTAGGCAGTTTGTTTAATTTGTAGTTCCCAAGGCTTTTCTCAGTAAGTACTGCACTGCAGAGCTGCCTTCTGTCTTCCTCACGACTGCCTTTTACATTTGACTTCTTCTTAGGAACTTAATTATAAAATATTCCCCCACCCCTCCTAAAAAGGCAGTAATTAGTTTTCAACTTGTGATCCTTTGGGATTGTATAAGGCGGTTCCTTGCCTGGTTTGAATGGGCTCCAGTAACAGTGTCTTCCCCTCTGTCCCACTGGGTCAGCAATCACTTTAACAGATGGCCCCCTTCTCTGTATCCAGCTTAAAATTTTTCTTGTAAATATTAAATGGACCTGTTCCAGCTATTTACACTCTGGGCTGGGGACTGTTTCTTAGGATATATCCAGATGGGACATAGAATGAGCAAGGTGCGTAGAGACTTGTTAATACACTCCAGAACATATGGTCAGGCTTTTGGACATGGCTCTGTGAGGCTGAAATAACATCCACTGCCCTTTCCTACAAACCTTGTTGTGTCCCTTTCTTTAGACAGCCATGGTGCTCTTGCAGCAGCATTAATGGCTTAGTTATATTCATCATGAATTCAATAACACAAAAATTACTAAGGAGTAACTTGTGGCTGAAGAGACACTGCTCAATTTTTTGAGTTAATTAAAAGGAAGTAACCTTAAATTATAACTAGAAGCAGTAGCATAATGAAACAGAACAGATTGTGAAATTTGAGCAATGATGTCAGTTTTTCTATTACTTAAATTACAGCAGTGGTGACATGACTTTCACAAAGGACTGACCTGGCACACGTTGCTATAAAAAGGTGTATAAAAACATACTTAACGGTTTTTTAAAAAACAAAAATTTTTAAAAGCCAAACAAAGTGAGCATTATGTACACAGGTGCTTTCAGCTTCATTGAAAATGCAATAGGTGTAAATTATGTAATCTAAAGATTTCATTGGTTTTTATAGAGAGTAACAATTGGAATGACTGTGACTGTAAAACTCTACAAGTAACTTTGAGGTGCTACTTGACAATGTGGTATCAATTTGTTAATTAGTTATAATTTGCATAGAATCAGGATAGTACCTGGGGCTAACTCTGCCAGTTATTGTTTATCTGAACAAATTCCAAGACTTGTAATAAATACGCAATTCATGTTCATTTCGGATGACTGGCTTCCCCAGAATTTAATCTGGGAGAAGGCCAGATCATGTTAACCCTCTCATCACAGGATGCTTGTTTAAAAACTTTTCCATGTTACTCAACCCAGCATTGTTCTTACATGTTATTTGGAAAAAATGCTCCTTTGCCCATGAATGCCACCACATGATTTAGTTTCTCAGCGCAGTGTTAGGTGGCAAGGGTACAGGCTTTTCCTGTAAACCTGGACTGCCTGAAATAATTTTTCCAGTGGATATTAAGATCTTGAAGCCAAGCTTGAAGGCATGGCTTTCTGACAAAAGAACTTGTGTTTGCTTCAAAATTGAAATTAAGTTGTGGAAAGTGATTGGCCATTGCATACAGGATAAACCTCTCTGTTAATAACCCAGCTATGTAAGAATGGAAATTCCTGGAGGGTAATCTCATATGAGAGAACTAAATGCACTGTCATTTTGATTGGGTTTTGCTCTCTGTGGATAATGTAGACTGGATTAATATTCCTAAAACAGGGAGCATTTAAATAGGAAGTACAAGGAAGGTATACAGATTTATAGAAACAATGTTTATGGCTTGAATAAAGAGCATGTTTCATCTGAATCAGATAGAGTGCTGTAGAAGCACTTTGTAGGGTTATTTTTTTCAATGCTCGTGTAGTTTATTGTGATTTGTTTATTGTTGGTCGTTCAATGGTAAATCCGCCCTAGAACTGCTCGGGAAAGTGCTGAGTTTCAGATGGGGCGATCTGTTGTTTAAATTGTTTGAATACCAATGCTAACATAAAAGATTTTCTTACTTGTGTTTATTTGCAGTCAGTAAATGTCTCTGTCTTGGGAAGGTGTGTAAGCAATAGCAAGAGCAATACTGCGATCGTTTCTCCTTTAGAATGACCAGTGGTGGTAGTTTGTTTTTTTTCTTCCTGCATGATGAGGGCACCTTTTAAGTCAGTTGTGTTATTGATAATACTAGGGTTGTCCTTTTGGCTGTAAACTTAGTTTGGTTTACAATAATGTGAGGTTTTTGTCCTGCACTTGAAGTTGTGCTGGCATTGTAGTTTAAACAAGGAGGAGATGCCTTTTAAACATAAATGTGGTGTTTTTGCAGCATGCATTTTGCTAGCCTGAGCTTCTGACTGCATTTGTTATCTCTTAAAAAAAATCAACCATGCTCTAAGTGGTTACTGATAATAAAAGTACTTGAAACAAAAGCAATCAGTCAGAGAAATACTGCATAGGCTTCTTCCTTTCTTCTCTATGATTGAATTAAAATAGAGAATTTTTGCCTTGTTCTGTATATTTGGTTTTACTTGCTCCTGTGTGTGTGGTGAATGCTTGAGTTCACCTCTAGTGAAGTAGCGGAGCTAGATTTGTTCATGGTGTGGTGGCAGTGGCAGCAGGCAGTGGTGGTGGTGTGCAGCACAAGGGCTCCGCAGGACGGGGTGAGCCAACTGGGGAGCTGCCTGTACAGATCCTGTGCTCTGGGCCTTGGGATGGGCTTGGGGAGCTGCGTTCTGTGGGTTGGGACATGGCAGCAACATGTGAATCAAACAATGGGTTTGAAGTCGTTTTGACTGTTCTTTATTAGGCTGTTGGCAACTAAATGCTGCATTTTTAATCTCTTGAGGTAGATTGACTGATGGGTCTAACTTTGCTTTTCTATTTCTAGAAAAATCTGTTGTTCAAGTCAATGACTAGCCTTGCTTGGCTATGAGTAAATTGCTTGGGATGTTTATAACTGACAAAAACAATTTTTCTTTTCTCTGATAGAAAGTACTGTTTTTCAACTGGAACTAAACCCTTACTATGAAAATTGCATTTTGCTTTCTCTACCTTTTAACTTCCAGAACAGGACCTTTCAATTTACTCAGTAGTAGTTGCAGTCTTGCTGTATTTAAAAACTAGTTTTATAGGAAACAACTTTAAACATTTTGGAATGCTGGTTAAGAAATTTTAAAAAAACCTTCAAAGGTATTTCTACTTCATAAACTACTATAGACAGTGTTACAGAACTTTGTAAATAGTTTTTTTCCTCTATCAGAAGAGCAAACTTAGATGTTTTAATGTTCCTTTTAAAAATTTGTACATTATTCTGTTTCCTGGATATGCTTACAGTGTGGAGGTTAGTATGTAGCTGACCAAAACATAATACCTAAAATCTGTCTTTACTGTCCTAGCCCTTCAAGCAATGTAATTATGTTGCTTCCAAGTGATAAGCCAAGGCAATTTACAGATTACTGGAATGCTTGAAAACACTGACCTTTCAGGTCACTCTGAGCACTCCTATTATGCAGAGATTGCTGTGGCACTGTTGTAATGTGCTGGCCTGTCACATGCTGACTAACTTGCAGAAAGCTTTGATGCAGCTGTTTTAAAAATGCTTTTGCTGACTGATAGGCACTTAGGCTACTGCCTGTGAACAAAGCCAGCTCTCATTCCATGCTTTTAGCCCCCATTTTCTATAACAACACTTCGTCCCTGCTGACTACACACACAGTTCTTATCTGGGCCCAGTTGTTGACTTGTCTCCATTTAGATTGTATTTGTGTTAATTTTCACTTCAAAAATAGTCGTGTGTGAGAGAGAGTCGGTTTGTGTGGTTTATTCAGAGCTGCTGCAAACAAGCAGCCTTGAAAAGTTCATGTGGTGGCTTTAAAGAGTGGGTGGATTAGGGAGAAAGTCTGTGTGACCAGGCAGAGCAGGGGAGGGAAGGGATTAAAATAACAATGGTCCTTTATTGATGACGAATACAGTGGAAAGCAGTTTACTGCAACGTAGCATATATTCTATAGTTTGAGCTCTCATGTCTTTTCTTGAATTGGTCTGAAGAATAAGAAGAATTTGACAAATGTTTCCTTTTAGTGTCTGAAGTTTAATGAGCATCATACATGGTAACTATGCCCGTACCTTCTTCAGTATTAGATGCAGGACTAAACATGAATAAAAAATTAAGCTGACTTGATTTTTTTGTTTACTGTCTTTACTTTTGTTTAGTTTTATTAATAGTTGTTAGATCAGGTAGTGCCTGAATTGCAGAGATCATGGGAAGAAGAGAACTAAGTCCAAAAGAATAAAATCTTAAATTCAAGTAGCCTGGTAAGACAGTTAGAAGGATAAACTGGTTTTTTCTGTCCCCCAAAACACAAAGAATCCATATTCTCACAGAAAATAAGGTGCTGGATGTTTGGGGGAAGTAGACATCTAATTCAAATAAGACTACATAAGAAGCACAATAGCTCATTACCTGTGAAAGGCAAGTGTAGCAATTCACAGTTTTTAGTCTTTATTTCCAGGGAATGTGTTTATATTTAATATATTCTGTTGGTTGCTTGTACCTCAGATTCTAAGCCTGTTTGGGTTCAGTGCATTTGGATCAAAAACTAAGCATCTCTGTTCTATTCTGCTGAGAGGTGGAAAACAGAGGTAACATCTGATTGATATTGTTTATATGTGTCATGTATGACGTTTTATATAGTTCTCAAACTGAGCTTCTGTTGTACAGCATGGCATCATTGTCCCCTTGTTTGGGGGGAGTGTGACATCAGATGTTCACCTGTTTACTGCACTTCCAGTAACTGCAAAATATGCACAACCTGTGCCTAAAATCTCTCGAAGCAATAGTGTATATTCAAGGATAAGCACTTGGTTTATTTAAAATTGCCTTTGCTCTTTGACCACGTACTATACAATGACAATTCACTAAAACATAAATTTCAAGTTGTAAAAGATTGTAATGCATTTTTCCTGCTACAGCGATGCAGTGAAGCAAATAGAATGAGTAATGATTTTACAGCAGGAACCTAACTAGATGGTGTAGTTACATAGTGAATGTTTTCTTTTCAGGTATAAAGTCTGTACTTGTGGTATTTGATAGGACAAAAATATTTGTGTTTTGTATATATTTTCATGTGTACTTTGTAGTTGCACCCTAACTTTCATAGAAGAAAACATTTTCCACAGCTCAGTTGAACATGTGTTAGTCTGGATCAACTTAAATGGCACAGTGAGGCAAAAAGGATGCGTTACTTACACGTGTTGATAACATTACAGTATCTTGAGAGGATTAAATTTCAGAAAAAATTACTTCTGAAGATGAACCTACAAAAATGAGTTGAAAAGATGCAACTGAATCAGTACATTGATGCAAGAGGTACAGATTTAGCTATTGTCATTGCACTTAATTTTCTCTTTCAAATCATTAGAAGTTGCATGACTGTGAAGGTATGAATATTATCAGTCAAGCTTTGAAAGCATTCTGGCAGTAAGATTTGTTTTGCTGTTCAGGTGTGGCTTTAATGATAAAATGGTACTACAGCTGTCTTTGCTGGAACTGCTCTTTCGTGTCTCATCTTTCTGATGAACTTTATCACCATTTTTTATTCTCACTTACTTAATCTTTAGGAGTTTTTTTCCAAAGAATGCTCTAGATTGAATGGTTTCTCTGCAAACTGTGGTCTCCTGATAGGTTTTTGCATTGAACTGACTAATCAAACAGATTTGTCTGGTGTCCTAAAGCTAAACTCTTGTGGTTCCTTACTCATTTAGGGAGATACTCCTTTGAAAAAACTGTGGCTTGCTGAATTTGCAGGTTTGTAGATAACGCAGTTGCTTTCTTCCCTGATATCTCATTCTTATTGACAGGTAACTTGGTAGTTTTTTGGGGCAACAGTTGAATGAACTGTAGCTGTAACCTAGGATAAACAGGTAATTCACCAAAATTATACAGGCTTTTCAGCTGTTAACCAAGTGCTTACCCAGTTTCTTCTCCAGCTGGTTGGATAAACAACTAGAATGTCATTCATACTTTTCCATTTCAAAAAATGTGCTGAGTAAACGAAAAAGACATCTGCCCATTAAGCACAGATGGGAAATACTTGGAAGAGGTGGATTTGATGGGTAGCATCTCTCAGTAATTATGTATAGACTTTTATTTTTAGTCTTTGTGTTCAGAGTTCCTCTTCTGAAATACTCTACGTGCTTCTCATCTTCACCATAGCTTGGCTTGCAATCAAGGATTAATCTTGATGAGATGATGATGACCGAGGGAAAGAGCAGTTTCTCATATGTCTGGCTCTGCTTGAGTTACTGCATAGTTGATTTATTTCAAGTTGAATTGAAGCCATGACATCCACTATTACATTATGGACACATCTTGATGTAGTGATTAGTTTGGGATTCTTCACTTGATGTGTCTTATCTGTGCAAAATCCAAGCAATGTACTTGAACATAGTTAATTTTTTGTTTCCGTGTTTTTAAAAGATACCAAACTGACTCCTATAGAAAATACTTTGTGATGTGTCTCTGTATTAGCACTCAGGGCTGATAGTAAAGGGAGCTCCTCAGGCCTGAACAGACAGGGAGATCACCAGTCATTAGACTGTAAAGGCAGTTCTAGGAATGCCAGACATTCTCTTTCTGTTCCACCTGCCAACGAAAGCTTTTGGTGTTGCTTGCAGTGCTGCTGTGTGTACATTTTCATTGTCAGACATTTGTGATTACTGTCAAACTTTGGCCGGTATTTAATGGAGTAGCTTATTTGTAGCTTTCTTTAATACCTCAATTATTTTAATTTTTATTACTGAGTGCTTGTAGTGTGCAAACTTCCTTCTTCCTCTTCTCAATATTGAAAACAAGTCAATGAAATTGACGGACACAAGCATTACTTTTGGTCATGTTGGGTGATGGTTTTGTGGACTGGTACAAACGGCTCAGGCTAAATGTTCTTCTGACTTGCACTGTAGGTGGGTAATTCTTTTGGTGACAGGGTAAAGGACCTCTTAAATGTAGTATGGAACAAATGTAAAGTGAGCCTGCTAAAAAGTAACAATGCTTTGCAATGTGACTTCACCATTCTGTCAGACTGGTTTGGGCTGAGTTCCAAGTGCAAACTGCAGATACTACAATTTCGTGGTTTTTGATGCTTATCACTTGTTTACATGAGAAGCTCAGATTTCATCTTGTAAAAAGTGTGTACCCAATGCTAATAGCAGTAGCAGAAGAAAAATCAAACTGGAAATACGTTTGTATTGTATCCTAAAAATAAAGAAAACCTAAAATACTGCTTTTGAAAATTATTTCAAAGTAATACTGATGTTTGCATTTAATTGTGTAGATGCAATGATGTGTTCTATGTAGGTATGTGGGGCTGTAGGTTATTTGGAATAATGATGTTAATCTATTCTATACCTAATGCTTTACTAACAACCTTCCCTTCAGTCTGGAGAGAGAAGCTCTACCCTGCAGAAACTTTATTCTTCTGTGACATTGCTGTGCCGTTGCTCTCAATATTTAAGTCTGTTAAGTGTGTGCATCGATAATCTGCACTATTGTTATGGTAGAGCATGTGTTGTCTTTGATCTTTTGAGGGTAAACATGGCTTGGGAACACTGACTCCTCAGTTAACAGTGCATTGTCAAGGAAAAATGTCACCAGTATGATAACTGCGTGCAAACTGTTAATTGGTACATGCTCATGGAACCTTAATGTATTCAATTTGTCAGGATTGGGCAGCTGAAATCCTTAGTTTACTCTGTAGTTGCAAGATGTAAAGCAAAGGTGGAATGGGAAAAGACCTTTTAAGTACTTCCTTTTTTTCCTGTATTGCCTTGTAATAACTTAGTTCCTTAAAAAAAGGTCATAGAGCAAGCCTAAAAATAGGTTGCTGATTTGTCCAATGCCCATGTTGTCGCAAAATTGGCCTTTGGCATCCTTTACTTGCAGGTGCCAATATGCACCTGATGATTGGGGTGCTGGTGATGAGGAACATCCAAGGGCAAGAGTGTGGTACAAGTGAAGTTCTACTCCTGAAAGGATTTGTTTAGCTGTGACATTAAATGACACTGTTGTGATGTGCACCTTCCCCCATAAGAGTCAAGGTGCTGACTCCACTAGGGCAAGAGTGTGGAAGTCCTTCTGCTGTTGATTTCCCCTTTTTTTGTGGAACAGATTGGAGTTAATGCGCAGCAATGTGAACAAATATTTGCAGAGGGGGAAAATACAGCTAAGTGGGATTTCTCATACCTTTATTCCTTGCTTCTTTTTGAACTTTGTCACTCTTGAGGTGAGCTTCTCTTTTGTCAATTGAAGTCTTAAATTGCTTTAGAATGTGAAACCTAAGGTAACAGATGGGACAAGACTTAAAGTTCTACACTAGTTATTTCCCCTGGTCTGTAACCTTTTTGTTATTTTCTTAGCATTTATTATATTCAGAATGTTGAAGTTCAATGGAGCTGCTTTTTGTAGCGCAAGGAGTGCTGATGTAATCCAGGGGTGAGGTAAAGGCTGTGTTAACTTGAGTGTGTTTTCAGGTTGCAAACTGGAGTGCCAGGTTATAGTTTTGCATTTTTTCCTTCTTGCAGTTTTTAATGTGAAATATAATCAGAAAACTTTAAAAAATGGAGAAATTGGCTCTTATTTAAGGGCTCTGGATTTGCCAACTCTGTTTTGAAATACAGTTCCAGGTAGCTAGAAGATGCAGTTCCGTAGAAGCACAGTACATATTTTAAAATAGTCTTGATCATTTCTGCCCACATAGATTTCTTGCATACTTGGGAATGTGCATTCCAGAGTGGTGATAAATTTGGTCAAGAATATAATCCTGTGTCGTTGATACATTTGAAATTGTGGGAATAGAAGTTAGAGTGTAATGTGGTTAGAGCTGCTGGTAAGGCAGTTTGTTCCACTGAAATGAGTTTATTTTTAATTGCTGATGTAAATACAGAAGTAGCTTTGTGGCCATTTTTAAGGTTAACCTTTGGCTTTCTGGGTGTGGTTCTTTTTTCCCTTTGATGGGACTGTGTTTTTAGGTCTACTTGGGCTTTTTATCACCTTAAAACTCAATTTGGGAAGTAGAAGGTCAAGTTGAAACTGCAAAAGAAAGGCCTTGAAGCTATTTGATCTGAAAGATTGTAATTTTAGGTAATTAAGGCTTTCTAAATTTGCATACTGGGTTTTATGTAGAATTCAGTGTTAGTTCATCTACAATGGTGGAAAGAATTCAAAGTCTACCAAATGGATTTCCATGAGAAGAATGGCTTTTGAAGTGTGATGTTTTGCATGGTATGCATAAGGCAGCTTGCTGCTAGGAAGTTCTGATCTGGTCAACAATTACTGCTCTTCAGCCTGTCCTTTGCTCCATTCCTCTGCTTTGATGTGCAGATAGGAAAGAGAGAAATCCTAGCTGTGTGTCTGTAGGGTGGGATGGGAAACGAGGTGATGGTTATGTAAATCTGAATACCTACAGAGGTCAGTCTGAAGCCTGTGTACAGCCTCTTGTGCAGTAATTACTCTGTCATTTTTTCCCAGTGACTGTAGCCAATGTCTCTTCTGCCCTCACTTCATGAGGGGAGGGAAGGAGACTGGGTGTTGGCTTCTGACTCAGTGGGTGAGAAATGGCTGGGGTAATTCTTCAGTCTGGGGTTCGTAGGAATTCAGCTGTTCAGAGTGGGGGTAAGGATGCAGTCTACAAAAGAGAAAATCCAACCCCAAAAAACCAAGAACATGCTGTTTTTAAAAAGTGCTTGCATTTCTTAAGTTAATATATGGTGGTTTGTATCCAGCTTTTCTGAAGAGGTCTGTTTGTGCACCGCTGGTATAGTGAAAGGCAGTGGTGGAATTGCTGCCAGCAGTAAATCAAAGAGGAGAATTGTGATCAGGGCAGCTGATGGTGCTGGGCAGTATCTCAGGCCTGCTTTAGTGCCTCTTGTCCAGTCTCGGCTCCCCAGTGGAGCTGGTCTCATTGCTTCTCTTTAAGAAGATGAGGAGTTAGGATTTAAATGAAAAGATGTTTTGGGTGGCAGGGTCATCGCTGTTGCTGCTGCCTGTCCTTTTAAGGAAAGGGAAAAAAGTGTGGACGTGTCTTACTGGTTCTTCTTGCTTGCCGATTCTTCTGGAGCTGCTGTTATTTTCTCTTGTGCTTGTTGGTGGCCTTGGCTCCTGAAGAGAAGGGAATGGATCACTTTAAAAAAAAAAAAAGGAAAATATTAGTTAATTGGAAGGTAGAAAAATATGTAGGTCTTTTCTATAAAACATGTTTATAAGTCTTCCTTTGGTAGAAATGAGGCTTCTTTTGCCTTTTGAAATGAAACATCCATATTTTGTTAATATCTAATAGTATAGCCAGGATTAAGAGTAAAAAAAAAAAGAATCCCACTCTGTAACTGGCTGTGATAAGCAATTGTGTTAGCCATGAAAGCAGCAGCAAAGGTTATCAAAGTGTCTGCAGGTATGTTGTTATATGGGCAGTGTTTCTACATTCATAGTCAATGAATAACCACCTGGGAAGTTTCCTTCTTTTATTTTGCTAGCTTCTCTTCTTGGCTGCTCCTTTTCCACCCCAAGAAAGCCATCATCAATGCCAGGCTGATGCCTTGTTTCAGTTCAGGGTAGCTTTGCAAATAAAGGAGATTGTCTGTGCTGAGAATGAAAGTAGCTTCGAGCTTTAGGCTCTTGCTGCTCCTTAACCCTTTGTATTGTCAAGTAGTGGCCTCAAGGTGCTGTTTGAACGAGGTACTGGATGTACTCATTCTGACAGCAGACTTCGCTCCAAGTCCCCTGGCTGCTGTGCCTTGTCTGAGTTATGGTGTAGGACCTGTTCACATGGTTCACACAACAACTGAATTCCTTTTTCTTAGACCCTGTTCACCCCCTTGCACCACTCTTTGGAAACTGAACCTTCACAATCACTTAGATTTTTTTTTTTCTAGTAGTAGTGGGTAAGTTTAATTTACATTACATAGACGCTAAACAAAAAGGGTGTCAAGGACCAATGAAAATGAAGATGTTGACTGAGCTGTAGAAAGATGATACTTGGGATGTGGGAGTTCATCTGCAGGTCTGTGGGCTGCTGAATGCGATGGAACAACTTGCCATAAAAATGCAAAGACTCTTTTCCCTGGTCTCTTCTCCTGCACTATATTGTTCAAAATTTAAATATTGGTTTTACTGACTGATACATCTTAGTGTTTTTTTTCTTTCTGTATCTTCAAATTATTACCTGGATTTGAGTACTGTCAGGGTTATGTTACTCAGTTTTGAGATTGAATGCAAGGACGACTGTAACGTGCTATTTTTTTCTGTAACACTTACTAATCATTAATGTGTTAGCTTTAGAAAGAGTTTTTCAGCAGGAAAATCCTGGAACAGACTGATGTGCATATTAGCAAGGAGAGACTGACACTTCACAACTGTCTCTCAAATTAGATTGTGCCTGCTTAACAGATATTTCTTCAAGATAGGTGTTTTTGAAAAATAGGAAAACCCATTTCATGGTGAAATAATATGGAAACTAGGTGTTAATAAGATGGAGATAGTCCTTTTTGCTGAGGAAAAATGTGGTGTTTTCTGCTTTTTCCACACTTGCCCGATTAGAAAGTTTAGTTATGTTTTAGCTGGCTGATCGCTGAATAAGCTTTTTGAATGCTGTGGTGGTGTTTGTTGCATTGTCCTCCCATTCAAGTCTCATGTCCACCTCTCGCCAGAGGGTATGGCAGTGCCGCTCTAGTTCTTCTTCTCCAGTGACTTCTTGGACTTGTTTCCCTTCCTTTCTGGGCTCATAAGCACTGCACTTGAAAGTAAGACAGAACCCTGCTGTGTTCCCTGTGAAGTGCTTTTTAAACCAAACTATTTGTTACCATTGTCTCCTCCAAAGTCACTATCAACTTTCTAACCCATGAAGTTACTCTTTACATTGTTCACCATCTCTTCCTCTTTGAACTCCTGTATTTCTGTGTCCTTGATTTCAGGCTTACTTCCTTTGAATGTGTGAATTTTATGTGAGCTCAGGGTTGTACTGTGTTCTGAAGATGCTCTAGCAGCCATGTGACTGCTAAAATTGAGTTTTCTTAACTGACAGTTCTCCAAGTTGAGGGTGGGAAGATGCCATCTGGGTGTGTGGTTGTTTGGGGTAGGGAAGGACACTTAACCTGAAATTTCTTACTAAGAGTGGTTTGTTGAGATTCAGAGGAAGAAATTTTGTGCCTACAAGCAGGGCAGGGGTGAAAATCTTACTGCCCAGTGACGTATTTCTTCATACTGAGATTCAAGGGGTAAAATACCAGGGAAACACACTCCCACACCCCTGATCCTGCTACTACAAAAGTAGTTGTCAACTGCTTCTGTGAGGCAAAATGTACTGTGCGTGCGTGTGTGTGTGTGTGTGGAACACCCTAATTAAATTACCTATAGAATGTATAGTTTTTCTGTGGCTGTGTGGGCTGTAAAAAGCAAAAACAAAACAAACAACACCTGCGCCCCCCCAATTTTAAAGAGAAATTAATCTATATAGGCTACTCTTTTATTGTTAGGGTGGAAGATGTCAAGGGCATTATTGTGCACCTGTAACTGGAATTGTAATACAAGACTCTTAAACATTTGGTCATACTTCTAAGCTCTGAGTAGTATCTGGGAAAGTCAACCCAGCTCTGTCTTAGCTGGGATACTGTTGCGTATCCTGAGGCCCTAATTTGACAAATCTTCAGAGTACAATGAACTAAAATTTATATGGTGCAGTGCTTGGTAACTAGGTTATGATTCTCTTGATTAAAAACAAGGTAAGAGGCATTCTGTCTTCAGGTGAAGTGTTTGAATGCTTTGATTGCTGCTTTGATATCTTTATTCATGTTGGTAATTTCTTGGTGGACATATCTTTTACTTGTGTGTGTTTTGGCATTGTATTTTTTAAATAAAAAGCCATAGTCAGATACGTAAGATTGATTTATGTTTGTTATATAAAGCTATTGCAGTATCATTTTTCTTTCTTTGGTATTGATACTGTGGTCTTCTCCTCCCCCAAGGGAAAAACCAAACTGGAATAACTCCAACTGATGTTCTTTATGAGTGATAAAACTCTAATGCTGAGTTTTGTGTAAGAGTAGAGATGGGGGTTGTATCTGCAGTTGGATGATTTGATTTGGTTTCAGAAATGTGCTGGAAATGTGACTTACATAGAATCACAGAGTAATTAAGGTTGGACGGGACTCTAGGGATCAGCTAGTCCAAGTCTGTGCTCAAAGCAGTTCTCACTAAATCTGATTTATAGAATAATTGCAGAACAGTGAGGTCAGATCATGTAGAGCTCATCAGAGCTCTAGAGATCATCTAGTCTGGCCCCATACTCAGAGCAGGGTCAGCTCCAGCAGGTTGCCCAGCATCTTGTCCAGATGAATTCTGAGCGCCTCCAAGGATGAAGATATTCCATGGCCTTCCTGGGCAGTCTACATCACCATTTGACCACCACTGTGGTTTCAGAACAAGCCCACTGGACAGGCAGTATGTGACTGGAATTTGCTGTGCTGAGCTGTGTCAGTTGCTGTGGCACTGGTCACAGCTGTGTGCACTTCTGAGCTCTGCTGGTGCACTTCCATAGGGTGTGTTTTACTTGGGTGGGAGGCTGTAGTTTGAGCTTTTGCATTCCCAGAAGTGCCTACAAACTGTACCAGGAGCAGTTGCTGTTGGAGTTGAGGTGAACTGGTGGTGATATGGGTAACAGTGACCACATAAATGTGCGTAACACTTGCACAAGATATGAAGGAGGGGATCTTTTTGGAGATGGAAACTAGCAGGAGGGGCAGTGTGTGCTGCTTAAGGAGGTACTTGTAATAAAATAATTGCTTTTCAAGTTGCATCCTGAGATTTAAACAACTGAAATATTATATGAGTTCCTTGAAGATCTCGATTTTGAAATGTTATTAAAGAAATCAAATTTGAGGTAAATAATGAGAGCCATTACATGTTACAATTTATACTCTAAATTAGGAATCTTTAGGGCCTAATAATACTGACCTAGGTCAGTATGGTAGAGAAAAGATGTAAAGCCAAAGCAAAGTGCAAGTTATCCATGCTTCTTCTGTGGCAACTTCCCTTGCTTGGGGGGAGAAACGTGGCTTGCCACTTTGCTTTTTTGGCCTTTTAGTTGTGTGTGATTTTGCTATCTTTTGCTGGTGTACCGGCCTGGAGTAGTGATCTGTGAAACACTATTGCCAGCACTTTGGAGTTTGTGATCCTACGTGGTTTCACTGCCAGCTGGAAAGCAAAATGGAAAGAAGCAAAACAGACAAGGATCCCAAACTCTCAAGCACAGCTTTCCCATGCCTTGGCCATCAGGAGCTAGTAAGCTTTGCTTAGCTGCTGGCTGATACTGTTACCAGGGTGTTTGAGTGGTATTGTTCATCTGAAGTAACTTGACCTGAGATCATTTGAGATGTATCTGCATTTGGGTCTTGCGCTTTGGTTTGTTTTCCCTTATTCCTGAGTGTCAGCCTTTTGCCTTTCATGGATAATGTGATTTACTAGGCCTGTGTCATAAACACTTCTATAAATACTCAGATTTAACTGGATCTGTAATCCAGTATTTAATTATTTAACTAAAATGCAGCATCCCTCCAAATTTGTGCATACTGCTCTTGATAAGGACTTTTATGGAAGAGGGGTCTAACATTTTTTGCATTGAGCAGCAGTACCACCAACAGAAAGGTTTTATTATCCCATCTCTGATGTGTGAAGCTTGGACTTGAGAGGCCATTCTGGAAAAGTGATTCATGCTAAACAAGCTGGGCATTACATGGATGTGGTGAGCTAAACACTGAGCTACTTTTTTTAGCTTGGAGAGAACGGTGCCCAGAAGTCAGAGTAGAAATGTCTCTTGTAGAAAAATTCATCAAGAAAACTAGTGGTTAGGGATGTTTTTAGATACACACAGTATCTATATGTTCGAAAGGTAGCCACTGACCTTTGGAATTTTAGATCAGGAAGCAGTGGAAATTGTGTTTAGTAAGGCAGTGTCTTGCAGAGTGGCATGTGGTTTTGGAAGCACAGGGAAAACTGAGTGCAAGTTATTGTTAAAATGTGTATGTATATATTTAGTCCTAGTTTTTCCTCTCAAGGTTGTTCTTCATGATGTAAAGAATGGTTCAAACTGTTGGTGTACTATTGTAGTGTAGAGAATTCATACTTCCAAAGTAAGTTCATTTTACCTAACATGCAATGTTGAAAATTCTGTATTTTTTCTAACTTGGATTGTGCACTGTCACCTGAAGAGCAGCTTTAATAGTGGTTTTCCTCCTCATACAGACTTTATAAGGTGGGCTATTTAATGTGGGTGAATGTTTGGGAGAAGTAGAGCTCTTGACTAGAGCTTGGAACCCATACAATATATCAGATGGGAAAAAGTTGCAATGAGCCCTGCTTTACTTTTAGGTGGTGAGTACATCTGCTTCAGAGAATAAGGTTATTATTTCTGTTTCAATAGATGGTTGATGTCACTTAGACAGAAGGCGAGACTAAAGACTGCCTTCTCAGCTTCAGTGATTCTGTGAAATGTTTTTATACACATCTCGAAAGAGTCCTGTAGTGGGTGTTTTCTTCTCCATTTAGCACTGCTGTGTAAAAGAGATAATCAAATAGCATCAGGTGCATGTTGTTTGTCTCTGTGGCAGTCCCTGAACTGCTCTGTCTGATCTCTCTTGAGTCTTTTCTCAAAAATATGTTCAGGGAAACAGTCCTTCTCCTTTGAAGGAGTGATGATCAAGTGAAAAACGGAGATGCAGGCTGTTTGCAGAGTGTAGGGCAGAGACACCAGGGCTGTGGGTGGGAATGGAGCTGTAGCAGCGTGCAGTTCGCTGAGGTGACCCTGCCTCAGTGCTCTCCTCCTCCTCCTGCCTGCTCTTGCTCCTGGAGTTGCCTGCCAGTATTTGAAATACCTCAAGTAACTCTAAGGTTCCCTGTAGAGAGGCTGTGGTGCATTGTGCATGTGTTAGACTATGGAAGACAAAGCTCTCCTTTCAGTTGATAAAATCAGTCAGATAATGGGATTCTGACCTCATTGCACTAATTGCAGGGGAACAACTGTTAAAAAATGGGTCCCCTGCCCCCAGTCAGCTGAAGGCTTTCATGATAAGACAATTGGAGAGAATCTGTTGGAATTTAAGGTGGCTGTAGTTTAACTAGGCAAGGACAAAGGTGAGTATCTGTAGGAAGCCATCCTGGTTGGTGTTGGAAACACCATGGTGCTGCAGCTGAGTGCTGAAAGATATGCTCCATGTAGGGAAATGACCTCTTCATCCCTTGCTCTGGGCTGGCTGAGGAAGATTCTGTTTTCTTTTCTATACTTCCTCAGGAAGCTGTGTGTTTTCGATATTGACTTTGATAATGTTGGGTTTTTGAAGTGAATGATAAATATCACCCCCTAGATACCTAACAAACTGCAGAAATTCTTGTAACAGTCGCAAAGTCTAATTGTTCTGATAAGCACTTTTAATTCTTGTTCCCATAAGTGCTATCAAAATGTGTCAATTCTGCATTTAACCTTTAGAACTTAGAAGTTCAATAGCATCCTACTGCTGAACTGGACTTCCCCAAGAATAATGGGAAATTAATTTTAGAAGCCAAATAGTTATGCAGCAAGATGGGTGAGGCATATGTGTGTCTGGTGTGTCCTTCTGAAGAGGGACTCTCACTCTAAATATTATAGACTCTCACTCTAAATATATATAAATAATACTATATAAATAACGCAGGATTGTATAGTATATAGAGTAAATACAGTATTTTTTCCTTTTTTGATACAGTACCTTACCAGTTCTTCAGTCTCTTTTTTTTATGTCTTGAATAAGAACACTATGTCACAGATGTTAGGATTTTCTCAGGATAAATAGGAATGTTTTTTGACATGAGCATTTTATTGTGAGTTCGGTGTACACAACATGAGACTGCAAGCTTGAAGCAAAGCTGCTGTTCTTTACATGGTTGAGTTTGTGATCTGACCGTTCTCTTCCTGTGGTTTGCTTGTTGCGGCTGAAAGAGCTCAGAGCTGTCAGATACCTTTCCTCTCCCCACTGTGTTCTGTGGAGAATAGGAGCAATATGCCCCCTGGGGTAGCAGAAGTAGTTGCTTCATTTTATTGTCTGTAGGACAGCTGTCAATGCTGATCTGCAAAACAAGGCTGCTAAAGACGCTAAATGCAACTCAGTGCTTCCCACAGTAGGGTCCTCTTGTGTTGTCCGGAGGAAAATCTGTTTTAGATAGATAGATACTATTTTTCTGAAAATGTAATAATCTCATTGTCCTTAGCGAGGAATGTGTGGAAATGGATGGCAACTATAGATATTTAACACTTACGTGTCTTTGTAGAAAACTACTGTTAAATTTTACTAAGAAATAAGACAGTAGGAAACACATTTGACCTCATATGTCATAATTTGATCACAAATGAGGAAACAATTCCTTAAAACCTGTCTTGTCATTTGAAAGACAATTCACTTCTTATGAAAAGCAGTTGAGTTAAAAAGGGAACAATAATTCCTCTTGTAACTCCCCCTAGACTGGGAAAGACACAGTGGGAAACTATTCTGGCTTGGATTTCAAGAATGTGTAGGAGCTCTGGTCTTAGTCTGAGCTGAGGTGTAGAAATCTAAAAAGTGTTACTCTGCAAGAAACCCCCCGTCAGGAAACTTCCATTATTTTATGTTAAAATACCAATTTCTGTTGCTGTTGTTTACAGCTTTCCAAATGTGAACTTGAACCATCTTCTCAAGCCTGGGGGTGGCTTCAGTGCTGCTGCTGGCAGCAGCTTTTCCACCTGCGGTGCAGGTACACTGAGCAGTGCTATTGGCAACATGGTGGCGTTGCTCACTTTGGTAGTGTTTTGTTGGGTTGGTTATCGTCCTTCGGGATGCTTGAAAGGAAAGCATAGTATGTGTATGTGCACACATACCCGGATATGTGTGTGAAGGTAAAACTTGTGTGAGAAAAGGCATATTTAAAAAAAAAAAAACAAAAAACCCCAGCCCTTGAGAAGAAGGAAAGAAATATGTTGAGAAGGAGAGCAAAAAAATGTTTGTTGTTGTTTGAAGGCCCCCTATAAGCCCACAAAGGGAGCTTTCTGGAAAGATGTTTACTTTGATATGTTTATTTCTCAGGGCAATTCTAAAGATGAAAGAGTTGAACAAGATTTGATGTTTCCAAGTTTCTTAGCAAATGAGAAGTTTCATAACTTCAATATTGATGAATTGCAACATCATGTATGACCCTATCCTTTAAATAATTATAAAACCTCAACCCACAAACACATCCACTTGCTATATACAGAGCTGTGAATCTAACTGTCTACATAAAGGTCTTTAAGATGAGCTTAAGGAAACATTTCATTTTAATAAAGCAAAAGCATAAAATAAATCACTGAAGTAATGATACCATCATTCTTTCTATTCTTTTTATTCTTAATATATATATGCTCAGTTCTGGGCTCCTCAGTACTAGAAAGACAAGGACTTGCTGGAGAGGGTCCAGTGGAGGCCACAAAGATGATGAAGGGTCTGGAGCATTTCTTATGAGGAAAAACTAGACGTGTTTAGCCTGGAGGAGACTGAGAGGAGATCTCATTAATGCATATAAATATCTCCAAGGCAGGTACCAAGAGGATGGCGCTAGACTCTTCAGTGGTGCCCAGTGACAGGACAAGAAGCAGTGGCCATAAACTAAAACACAAGAAGTTTCACCTCAGTATGAGCAACCAACTGCTTTCCATGAAGGGTGGCAGGGCACTGGAAGAGCTGCCTGGGGTGGTCATGGAGTCTCCCTCTCTGGAGACCTTCCAAACCCACCTGGGCATGTTCCTGTGTCACCTGCTTCAGGTGATCCTGTCTTGGCAGGAGGTTTGGACTGGATGATCTCCAGATGTCTCTTCCGGCCTTAAAAATTATGTGATTATGTGATGTAGAGAGCCATTGGTAATACAAGAGTTTGCAAAGTTGTCCACTTGCATTTCAAAGGTATTAAAGGGTCTCTGTTAAATTGTTACAGCTCTAGACTGGGGCATTAGTATT
Organism: Origma solitaria; assembly: GCA_013397895.1. NCBI lineage: Eukaryota > Metazoa > Chordata > Aves > Passeriformes > Acanthizidae > Origma > Origma solitaria. Next base: position 772,312 of record VZRL01003889.1, on the reverse strand, counting down.
CTCCTATATTCCTAGTTTCTGGGTGCTAGGCTGTTTATATTTCTCAGTTCCTGCTGAGTCACCTTGATTTCTCCTAAATTAGTGGTGGGGATAGCATGAAAAATAGAACACTTTGAGTGTGGCATAAGAGCAGCATCACAACAGGGACCTCAGCTGATGGTAGCACAGGCTCATTCTTCTGCCTCAGTTGGCAGTGCTAAGTGGGGTGAGTACCTTCACAGGTCTTCTTCAAACTTCTCTTGGTCTTTTGTGAGTGAATGTAGTTCTTTACAGATCAGAAACTAACTCACTAAGCAGTTTGTGTCAAAGCCACCACTCACCTCAGACTGCCTTTGAACTGTTTTCACTGTTCTTGATTGGACTGTGTGGGCATGCAGAAAGAATGAAAATAACATATTACTTGCTTTCCTGTGTAACTAATGGATATTTGATGTTTTCAAGTCTTGTGAATTTGAAATGGATGTATTAGTAAAATCTAGGGAAGGTGATTGCAGTAGTGTGAGCAAAAAAATGGAGAACAAAGTGGAAAGACTGAGCTTTTGGAGAAAGGCAAAAGGCATTAAAAATGGCAGCCTCAATCTGAGCAGTGAGTGCCCTGTCCAGGTTTAGAAAGGCTGGTGCATTTCTGAGGTTGATTTTTTTGTTTGTTTGTTTTTTGGTTTTTTGTGTTTGTCTTTTACATTGTCTTGTTTTTGTGATGTAATAAGTCTTTTCACAGTTCTCAGAAGCATGTTACATAGGTAATTCCTGCTTTTCTGAGTCATGTCTTAGCTGTTTTTGTTGTCTTGCCCTGCTCCAGCTCTGGGTCTGCCAGTTCTCCCAGATGCAGTGGGAGCAGTGCTGAGCTGGTTAAACTGGGTTTTATCGGTTCGTGCCATATCCAGAGCCTGTTGGTGCTGTTTGCCCTGTGCCCTGTGTCCCGAGCTCCCGCAGTGAGGCACTCAGAGCCATGGGAAATGAGGCACCTTGTCAGCCCAGGAGCTGTAACTGTGCTGGGTGAGGGGCCCTCTGTGCTGCCCCAGGGCTGTACCTGCGGAGCGCTGCCAGAACAAGTGCAGGAAATGAGCCAGGCGGCTTCACTTCTCTCTTGATAATTGCAGGTAGAAATGAGGCAGCCTATTTCAATTCTAATGTGAATTACAACTTTTGCAGGCCTTTATTGGATTCCTGTTGCACTTTCTTCTGAATAGGAGCTATTTAAAACTTTTTGCTTTAGAAGTTAACTTGGAGAGATAATTCTTCACTTGTTGATGAGATGTTTAGCCTGAGAAGCTCTTGCCAAAACTAAGACAGAATGAGAACATCAGAAATAAGGAAGAAAATCAGTATTCCTTGACCGTCTAGCAAGCAAAACATTCTGTTTTGTTTCAGAGATGGCTTTGTGTGTATAAATTGTTACTGTTTTAATATATATTTGGTCTGCATTTAAAAAGCTGGAGGGAAATAATCTAATTCTGGAGTAGAGTTGAATCAATTTTTAATGCAGAGGAGCAACATTTGGTACTGAATTGAGGAGAATTTACAGCTGTTTGAATGAAATACATCCCAATTAAGTCACAACAGCACTTTCAAGAGAAGTGAACCCTGAAAGAGAAATGAGCAGTAATGTGGCACATCTTGACCCTTGAAATTCAAGCACAAAATGCAGAGGGAAAAATGCAGAGCTTTTTGCCATCATGAGAAGAACTCACTTTTTGTACCTAGTGGCAAATTCTGATGTTTTAAAATTGGATTAAGTTTTCAGAGGTATTGTTTGTGAGAGTAAACACTCCTACTGGTGTTCCCTATGATGCAGGACTGGATTAAAAATTGGGAGTACTTTTTGTTATAGTGACTGAATTACTGTAACTGAAACAAATTGAGAACAAAGTAGATTTTCAAAAAAAACAGCACCCCCATGTTGCAGAGATGTTTGTGTTCCGATTCTGTTCTGTGATTAGTGGATTGCATGCTTATGAGAGGGGTGGGTATGGAGCAAAACACTGGACAGTCCCTCTGGAAAGGTAGAAAATGTAATAGCAGGATGTTCCCTATGCATTTCCTGTGGCCTTCCTGCCTGTTTTCAGGTCTTGGGCTCTGCTAGGTTTTCCTCCCTCATGTTATTTTCCCCTTTTCAAATGTTAGCTTGTCGTGGCACACTAAGTAGTGCTCTTTTAAGCAGAAATGCAGGTATGTCAATATTGTCATAACGTTACTGTTTAATCTAGTTACCTTAGAGAGGACCTTGTAATTTCTGCAGTGCTACTATTGACTAAAATAATTAGCCTACACTAAACCGCAGTCCATTAAATGTGACCTGTGTGCATAATACAGTAGCACAGGTACTGTAATCTGTAGCTGGGTGTTCATGAACTGGTGGTAATCTGCATACAGTTAGGACAAGCAAAAGGAGAATGTAAGCATAAGTGTTAGAATATAAATACAACTGATTGGACTGGCTACATCTACTGTAAGCTTAATGAGCAGCCAAGAGAGCCATCACAAATGCTGCTTGTAGTCCTTCCCTTGAAACTTCTTTATAACTTTAAGCTCTGTAATCTGTTTTGCCTATTCTTCCCTTCTTCCCCTTCCACAGGAGCACAGGAAGTTCAGATGTGACATATAAAGGCAGGAAATGTGTAATGAATGAGCCAGGCCAACTTCTTCTGTAGCTATTCTATATGAATATTAATATTACTTCTGAGTGTAATTTTCTGTTTGTGGTCTTTATGCAGCTATTGAAAATGAAGTCTAATCTTTGGGGTTTTTTTTCTCCTTAGAGCACAACAATGGAAGAAACAGCTATATGGGAACAACACACAGTGACTCTTCACAGGGTAAGTTCATACAATTGGTTGTGTGTGCCTAACGCAGGATACTGGTAGTTTTTGAAAACAATAGGAAAAAGCCAGATGTCAGGAAGTAAAAGGAAAGGAAACTGTCATATTCCTTTGTTTAAATTTAGAAGTGTTGTAAAAGCTCCATGTGATAGCTCTATTTGTTTGTTGGACTTCAGAGATAAGCCTGCCTACGAATAACTGTGCCAGAAACAAAGCCTTAGATTACATCTGTGCTTAACTGAAGGGAGGTAGAAATCTCTGCTCATTCATGGATGTGCTGTAACTGTGCTTGAAAGTTTTAAAACTTTATTTGGAGGGACATAAAACAATGTAGTTGCATATAAATAAATGTATTCAAAATGGTCTTATTTGCTTGCCACTTTCTTAAACCAGTGGCTGAAAGTAGTGATCGTGGGTGGTCAGAGTGAGTACCCTGCACAAAGGAATGTGTACTGGGAATCAGTGAAGAGCAAGACTGCTTTTGCATTTAGACTGACTCCTCTTGTTTGAGTTACTCCTAAATTAAATGGAGTTCTGATGCAGCTATCGTGAAAGCTGTACAAGAGTCAAAAGGGAATTAATTGCTTAGGGAGAGTCAGAGCAGGGTGGGGTGCCACTTCTGGCAGCAGCTTAGTGTTAAAGCGACCGTGGAATCATGGTCCAAATAGCTGCAGTCATTCCGAAAAGAGGGAGATGTGAAAGTATTTTCTCAGGGGAGCAAATATATAATTTGCCTTCATCATAGAGTAAACACATTTTAACAATGGCTTTGGTGGGATGAATGGATCTTGGAAAAAAGATGTGTATGTGTAGGTCAGCTCATCAGATACTATGTCAGACCTCTTAGCTGTTGATTCTAAAGGCTTTAATGTTGTGATTCAAAGTAACTGTTTGGGTAGGTGCCCTTTTGGAACCAGAGCAGGGATCAGTTTGACCATTAGGCTGACAAAGTGTTTTGTCTCTGACTGCAGCCACACGTTGAAAGAAAAATATAAGTAAAAATAAAGATGTGTTGTGATGTTTATCTAGGCTATTCTTTAAGCTCCCTACAATTTCTAGGTCACCAAGTTTTTCAGCAAGAAGTCTTATTTCTATGTATAATTAATTGTCCTTTATTAATGTCCTGTTTTCTTCTTGAAGCTGTCGAGTCATCCCTGGAATCTCTGTAAACTTCAGTCTTTTTACTCATGTTACCGATTAAATCAATACTGCTTTATAGCCAAAACCAAACAAAAACTGCCATAGGTTGGCTTGTGGGCTTGGTGATAAATAATTTTCTCTTGAAGGGGACCTTTTCCTGGTTAACTGGAGCAGTAATTTCAGTGACACCAGAAGTGAGGAGTTTAGTCAGTGCACAAAGAACTAATGGAATGTTGCAATATGCTGTTGTTACCTTGAACAGATTTTTAAGTAACTGGTAGGAAGCAGAGATCTCATGTTTAGTTGCAGTTGCAGCATAGTCAAAAGTTCTTTTATAGCATTGATGTGAAAGTATGATCTGATTATAATTTTGGTTATGATCTTTTATGTGCCAAAATTCTGCCAACTGTTCTGGTATAACTGTTTTGTTAGCTGATTAAGTAGCTCTTAGGTGTTGAAAGCTGATGATGTCTACTGTAAGTAACTTCGATAGCATTAATTTAGTCAATTAAAAATAAAGTTATTTCCATCTGCCAGATAACAAAACCAGAACTCTTACACTAATGTTAAACAAATACGTGCTTAGAATTTATCCTTAGCATTGGGAGAGGGCTTACTGGTGAATGTTAGCACTACTGTCAAAAGACTAATTTGAAACGTTTTTGGGAAGGAGGGGCTAGAATTTCTCACCAAGAGTTTTTGTTCCCTTTCTTTACCACTCTTCCAACTTCCTGGACTGGACTGCTACTTAACTCTTAGGGGATTGAGCCAGTCTCAATGCAATTAAAGCTTATCAGGTTGCTACATTTTATCTTTTATTGAGAGGTCTTCTGGGTTTATTTACTTAACTACAATGGACTTGAAGAAGGAACCATGTGCTTTGTATATCACATGGGTTTTTTCCTACTTGGAACTCAGTTCTGTGTGTCCTTCCCCCAAAGAACTGAAACCAGTTATGTACCTACATTTGTACCTCTCCCACACTGCATTACTGTGGGAAAGCAGAATGGTACACCTCTTTTTTGTGGTTTTTCTACAGCATGTGACAGGTGAAGTTGTGATAGAGACTTTTATTTTTTTTTAAATGCAGTTTTACTTAAGATACATGTTGGTATCTTGTATAATCTGTATTGATGGGCATCTTGCTATTTCCAGACATGTCTTAGGAGCTAGGCTCAGTTTCCAGAGAGCAGTTCTGATAATCAGTTGTCTCTCAAGATGATGGTAGGCAGCAGGATAAAATGAAACGTAGGTAGGCTGATTTTTGCTGGGAGATTTCTTATGTGAGCTCTTAAATTTTCAGAATGATTTAAGGTTTGAACTTTCTAATTGGGAGTGTTTCTGAAGGCCTTGATCTTATTAGAAACTCTTTATCTGACTTGTGGGCTCTTTTAACTGCTGTCTGTGTATGAGACTGCATTGTTTCAGGGCTTCTGGAAGAGAACATCAAAGTATGAAATGTAGTCATCTTCATACTGGTGATTTGATTTGCAAATCTATATTTTAAAACAGTATGGCAAGCGACAAGATAAGGTTTACAGTGAGTTTCTGCTGACTTTAGCCTGATGATTGTATTTCTCACCATGAGTGGAGAATTTTAAAATATATTTTTGTTTGTGATGAAGGAAAGATAGAGAATATTTAAATGAAGTTTGACATAACTGTCCTTGTTATTATCTCTTTTCTCCCTTTCCTTCCCCACCCAAATACAAACTAAGGCAAACTAAGTTCTGTTTGTTAAAATAATGGAAAACTAAAAGAAGGAGTGGCATGAGAGGGGAAATATATTACTGTTTTGAAAGGATTTTTTGTAACACATTTGTGTAGGCTATTACATGTTCTCTTTGACTTTCAGGAATAAAACTGAAAAAAAACCCCAGCTCTGGTCATAAGTGGACATTAGGGGTACTCCTTCATGGCACCAAGTTTCACTAAATTCTTGCATCCCAGACATGATTTCTGGTTGGTCTGTCTGGAATGTATTTTGAAAAGAAGTCGATTCATCCTCTAATGAATTAAAATGGATGTAGAAGAAGCAGTAAAATGTACCCTTCCCCATTCCCCCACACTTAGACCAGCTTTCTTCTTGGCAACAGTATGGGCTAACTGCTCAACTTCATTTCTGAGGAGCGAATCTCCAAATCTGTTTTTTAATATTGTATGTTCCTCTTCACTGCTTAGAGGCAAATCTGAAACATCTTTTCATGACCTCTGTTTTTGGAGGAAATAGGAAACAGATTGGTTTTGGGCAGTAATTAATGTCCAGAAAGCTGAATGTCATGTGTCTCGCAGCCAGATGCAGACTGCCATGTTGCCTCTGCTGTCACTGGAAGGTTATGAAACTCCTTTCTAAAGCTGGGTCATGTTTATTGAAAAGTCTGAAAAAGAGAAGGTGAAATCTGCCAGCGCAAAGTGTGTGCTCTGTGCAGTGGAGGGGTGGGATTGACCCAAACCTGATCTCTTCCATCCAGTGACTGTATTTTGCATAGTTGAAAATTGCAGAATAAATTCTTGAGCAAAATACAGCATTTAAATGGTAATATCCTCAAAATATTTTCTGGGCAATGATGAAAGAGCTAGATGGTTTGCAGATCAGTTATATTTGGAAAGCTTATTTCCCACCCTTGCTGCTTCCAGGCAGAAATGTAAGCATCATTGTTGTATCTTGAAATATCTAACAGGAATAACTTTTCAGAGGCACTGACCTTGCTGTAGTGGCAGGTCACCCTAGAGGGAAAAGATTGAAGCAAATTACTTTTGTTAAGATGCAGATGATTTGCAAGTGCTGACAAGGTTTTGATGTATTTAATGGTACAAGTGATCTTGGTATTATTCGTAAGAACTGAGCCTGCAGTCATACTACTGTGTGCTGCAATCCTGTCAGTTCCTGAGCTAAGTGAGGTCAAGCTGGGTAAATACCGTAAAGGGAAAACTCAAAGAAAGTGTTGCAGGAAGTGATAGAGGGGTTTGAGTCACTGTTGCAGCCCAGTGCAATGGTTTGTTGTGCTTGCTGAAGATTGAGGTCTTGCTGATGACCACCTGAGGTCTAGACAATAAAATGCAAATGAGAACTCTAATCTCCTGCAAGAGGGTGGGTAGTTACTCCAACACTCTCTGCCTTCTAGAAGTGTTTATTTTTAATCTATCTCCTGTTACTGGATTGCTTAGCATTGATTGGTTCATTGATCCTGCTTTCTTTCTAAAATTTGTATTCATCTCATTTTTATGTTTGACATGGGAATGCAAATTGTGACCATTAGATACTGGCAAGTAAAAGTATCTCTCTTACTGCGTTATAGGCCCCTGGATTTGGATTTGGTATTGCAATATCTGGAGGAAGAGATAATCCTCACTTTCAGAGTGGTGAGACATCAATAGTTATTTCTGATGTGCTGAAAGGAGGCCCAGCAGAAGGACTGCTGCAGTAAGTGCCAAATTATACCTGGGTTTTGATTTGGGGGCATTCATCTTTGGCAGTAGTAGCTTAACCTCCTAATTGTTTTGCTCTCACGCTGTCTGTCTGTAACTGTTGGTGCAGTGGGTTTGTAATACAGGCAGTTTGCTCAGGGACACCTATTCACCAATATTTGCTTCTTGGCATGAAGTATTTACACTGTACATTGTGATGTTTTTCATGTAGAGAAAATGACCGTGTTGCAATGGTTAATGGAGTTTCAATGGATAACGTTGAGCACGCATTTGCTGTTCAGCAGCTGAGAAAAAGTGGGAAGAATGCCAAAATTGTAAGTGAATGTCTTGAAGATTTAAAATTCCATAGTTATATAGCAAAAGTGAAATAGTGTAATGTCTGCTGCAAAACACAGGCATGATGCAAGGTGCTTGAATAACACCTGTGTGATGCTTCCGGTTTAAGTGATAATCATGGCATGTTTATCAAGTGGGTCACTCAAAATGTTTCTTTAAAATGTGAATGATGATGATTGCATACTGTGGCACTGGATAATTCAGACTCCTTTTCTTTATGGTAAAGTTCTCAGATTGCCAAATGGTGGCAAATCAGCTTTGTTTAATATTTGTTTGCTTTGTTGGATGCACTTTTACTGAGTTTTTCAAAGGCTGGTGTATGCTAAAGGACAAGTTGTTCAGTCACTGACACAGTTCTTTTTGTGCTCTGTTAACAGTTTGCCAAAATAAAGTATAATTACCTTAATTCCTATAATTTTGTAGGCTTATTCTAAGTGGTTGGTTTTTGAACTTTGAAAACCAGAACAGGCCATCACCAAAGTAATCCAACTTTCTGTAGAACTTTGGGGGTTATGTTACAAAAAAATAGAACAAAAAATGCACAATGTTTAGAAGTTTCTTAATTAATGAAAACAAACTTCTAGGGCTTGTAGAAAAGCTTTCATGCAGACAGATTCTTAGTGCATTTGTGTGCTTTAATGCAGTTGCAAAAAAAGAGTAACATTTTGCATTTGTATATTTGGCAGCAGTTCTTTGCAGCTTACAGAAAGCAATGTGTGGCAAGCTGTGCAGGGCTCTCAGTATCTTAAGTATTTGCTGTGTAGATTTATGTACCAAAAAAAGTAATTAATCAAAACTTTATGGTAGAACTTGGTATGGTGCTGTACTACATAGCAAATAAATCTCTGAACCGGGCTGGCTCATATTCTGGAACCAGCTGTCTGTGTCAGTGCAAACCAACTTTGAGCTTGCAGAGGGACTGCTCTGCTTCCTCTGTGTCTTGCATAAACATTTCTTTGGAAGGTTAGGAGGCTTCAAAGTTGAGGAGAATTACTGTAAATAACATACTGAGTATACACTAGATTATATGTTAGCAAAAAAGTTTTTTAGCCATGCCAGTAACTGATCTTGTGGTTTTAAGCAAAGAGAGGGCATGCAAATGTGCAGCTCTGAAGACCGAATATTGTGTTGTGCTACAAAGGCTGTTGATTGCTATCCTTTTGTCACTTTGGCAAAAGCATTAAAAAGTATCAAAACAACTGTCAAAACAGGTTTATAATAATCTCTGTTGATAAGTCTCCTGTATTAATTTGCTATAATTTTATAATGAGGATGCAACAATTCAGAGCATTCACAAATACATGTGCATGTTTTGACTTCTGGGATTAGGTTGGCTGCTGACATTTTCTAACACCATTAGCATTACACAGCCAGAGGCTGATATCTGCTGTTGGGTTGTAGACTATCCGAAGGATGAAGAAAATTCAGATTCCAGTGTCTCGACCAGACCCTGAACCAGTGTCTGAAAACGAGGATGACAGCTATGATGAAGAAATCCGTGATCCAAGGAGCAGCCGTGGTGGTCCCAGTGCCAGCAGGAGGCACGAGAAGAGCTGGGTCAGAGACCGCAGCGCGAGCAGGGAGAGGAGCTTATCTCCGAGGTCAGACAGGAGGTCTGTCGCCTCCAGCCAGCCCGCAAAACCCACCAAAGTCACACTGGTGAAATCCAGGAAAAATGAAGGTAACTTGTATGCAAATCTCCTAAAACTTTTGCTCATTTTTGAAGGCCAGCTGCTTCACTCAGTGTTGTGTTAAGGGGTGTGTGGGCTGTATGTACAGTGCTGTTACCAGTGTAGCCCATTTTACTAGTAGCTGGCTCAAAACTTAAAAATTGCTATTGTATTTCTTGGTGGTATTTTCCATATTCCAAAATTTGTGTCCTTAGTTAAGGGTGTAAAGTATTATATAGTGTAAACAAATCCCACCTGTGCAGCTGGCATCTGGTAGTCGGCAGCTACATACCTACATTTTAGGTGAGTCTTCAGTGGCTGGTTTGCTTGGAAGAGGAAAAATTGTAGGTAGCATCTAAATTAAGCTGTTGAACAACAGCTCTGATTATAGGCAGTGTTAGAAAAAGAGACTGATATAATGGTAAATCTATGACATAATTCTACTACAGCCCATTGTGTGTGGAGTTCACTCTCCTCTTCATGTTGCCTGTGTAAATGCTGTTTAAAGCAGTGTTCTAAATCTCCAGATATCTTTTTTCTACTCTAACTTCATCAGTTTTCTTTTATCTTTTATTGTAAAGAGTATGGTCTGCGGTTGGCAAGTCACATATTTGTAAAAGAAATATCACAGGACAGCTTGGCAGCAAGAGATGGCAATATTCAGGAAGGAGATGTTGTACTGAAGGTACAGTATGTGGTGGTTGTTCAAAGGCAAAACTCATTGATACAACTCTGTTTAGAATTGCCTATGTCAATAACATGATTATAGTTAATAGAAGATGTGTCACTTTTCATTAAATTATTTCAAAGATCAAATTTAATATAAATCAATCTCTCTAAGGAAAGGAAAATTACCGAGCCTTTTTGGTATTATTCCCTGAGCTTTATTCAGGCAAATAACGCCTACTTTTAATACATAATAAAGACTATTTGAAAAGGCATGAGGCTTTGCTTGGTTATACAGTACAGTGTTGTGGAACTGTGCTATTGTGCAACACTTAAGCCTGCCTTTGGGTTAATTTTTTTTGTTTAGTTGGGTTTTTTTAGAAATAAATATACCCAGGGATTAATTTTTTGTGCCCCATCTCTAGCAGTGTCTAAGGCAAGTGGATGGTTCAAGCAGCCTGGTCTAGTGGAAGGTGTCCCTGCCAATGCCAGGATGCTTGGAACTGGATAGTCTTTGCGGTCTCTTCCAGCTGAGGCCATTCTGTGATTTTTAATTCATACTAACAGTTTTTAGTTCAAGATAGTGCTGTGGATGTATTGGTGCAGAAAAACGCACCAATACATTTCCATTCTCTGTTGAGTATAGCAGTGCTGGATCAGAAAACACAGCTAATGTTTTACAAGCTTTGTATTAGTACAAAGCTAGAAGCTTTGACTTTGAAAGTTGAAAATAATTTTCTACATTGTGTGTTATATTTTGGATGAGCCCAATGGTCTTCCATTGTATTACGGTAATTGGATAAATATTTTAACTCTTTCTAAATATCATCAGACAGAACACCACTATTTTTGCTAGAGATTCACTGGGGGTTTTTTAGTAAGTTTATATCTGTTCTTTTTTCCTGCTCTATTCTAGATAAATGGCACAGTGACGGAAAATATGTCCTTAGCAGATGCCAAAACATTAATAGAAAGGTCAAAAGGCAAATTGAAGATGGTTGTTCAGCGAGATGAACGAGCCACACTGTTGAATGTCCCTGATCTTTCTGACAGTATTCATTCTGCTAATGCTTCAGAAAGAGATGGTGAGTATAAAAACTCGATTTCTAAAGAGGAAAGAATTCCCTATGTTGTCAAGATGTGAAATATTGAAGTGGGATGAGAGGAGGGTGGGGAGGAGAAGAGTTAGGAATAAGATTGTAATATGGGTAAATTTTTGTTTGAATGTGATTGAAATCCACACCTACAAAAACAATGGAGAAAAAGATACAGTCCCTATTCTTGTGGCTGTTCTTTCAGGAATATTAAGTTTGGGTTTTGTGTAATAATAAGCATAGATTTAACATCTTCATAAAAATTCTCTACAGAGGCTTATTCCCATTTGAGCAGGTCATGCCACCATTTAAATTACAATCATTTCATAAAAAACCAACTTTTATTTAACAGACATTTCAGAAATTCAGTCGCTGGCATCAGATCATTCCAACCGATCACATGACAGGCCCCGCCGCAGTCGTTCACGATCTCCTGACCAGAGGTCAGAGCCTTCAGACCATTCCAGACATTCTCCACAGCAGCCCAGCAACGGCAGGTGATGGCAGCATTGTATTATTTTTAAATCAACTATTTAATGTGACATTTAAGTTGCAGGAGTGCTTGGATTTACATGGTGTAACAAATTTGAAGCAGAACTATGGAGGCAGTAATATGACATTCTTTGTCTCAAGAGATGCAGATTATAATTATCCGAGTATTTTAGACTTGAGGAGAAACTGAACTTTAAGTGTTACACCTTTTTTAAACATAATTGTAGAGCATGGTTGAATGAATGACAATATACGTTTGATAGCAGTAAATGTTACTGAATGATGTGTAGTTGTATTTTAGAAAGCAGTTAGCTGTGCAAGGAGATTTGAGATGACCTGTAGCACAGTTCCTTTTGCATGTCTAGCCTGGATAAACTTGTTGAAATTTTGCTTTGTTTAGGCATAGGGGTTATCTTATGTTTCTGAATACATTTAATTCCTACAAAACAAGGTGTATTGCACAGCAGGTTTAGATTTTACACTGTAGTTTTTAATATTTGAACTTGGTAATGGAATGTTGATTATAATTCTTCAGTACATAAGTCTAATTTTATATGAATTAGAGACAAGTAATGTACTGTATGGTTTGGAATTTTTTCTCCTGCCATGTCAAACTTTAGTCTTGAATTACGAATCTGCACAGTTTTGCATTTCCACAGTTTGGAAATAGACATTCTAATTTATTGAAATAGAGTTTTAGTGTGGGATTGCAGGTTCTACTGAATATTTGTAAGAGAAAAGTTTACCTTCTGACTGCTCACATATGATGGAGCAGAAGTTAGAATTGATCAGTGCAAATTCCAAATATGGAGCCTCTATCTGAAGATTTTTTAGATGCTGTTCAAAAACTCTGACGAAACAAATTGCAGCTGGCTGTTTCATTAAAGATAGATGCCTGATTGCTTATTAATAAAACTTGGTTTGCCCAAGGGGAAAATAACACTTATACCTTCAAGGCTTTTAGAGTCTTTTAAAGATGAATAAAGCTGCAACAAAAATTGTACCTGCATGTACACCTGCTTGGGGTTATGGGTTACAGACAGTTTTACTTCTCTTTCGTGTACATTGTTTGGAGGGACCACAAGGCATGAAAGTTTGCTTTCAAGCAGGAATCACATTAATGGGGAAAACTTAAAAGCAGCATCCCAGAGGCAGGGCTTTGATTGTGTAGGTTGAGAGGTCTCTGTCGTATTTAAAACCTGTACGTCTTGGCATGCATTTCTAGCGCAGTCTGATAGTGCTTGTGGAGGGAGGAACAAAAAAAAAAATCTGTCAGAACTATGACTGACTTTGCCTAGTGTTGGTGCTTTCCTGTCCTATTGCAGTGACTTGGGTAGATGGTCACTTCCTCCCTGTAGACTAAACTGTTGGAAGAATTAAATCCTCCCCAAGAGGGAACTTTGAAGTTATCTCAACTCTGAATGCATCCGTTATATTTTCTTTATGAGCAAGAGCTACTTTGGCATGACTTGGCTTCCTGTGCGACATGTCCCTTTCAAGATCAGAAAATCTGGGCCCTGAGCCACTTAAAGAAAAACATGTTGAGAACGACTTCTCTTTGTAGTGCTTGTTTGTGGAAGTTTAAATCTACTGTAAGATCAATTTAGTTGTTAACTACTTAATTCTTTTCTGAATTTGGTGAAGAAACTGGAGGAAGAAAAAGGCTGGAGAACAAGCTGGGGAAGAAATGTGCAAAAAGTCTTCCAACTAAGCTGAAGAAGGATGTTAAAAACGTATTGAAGATAATGAGTCTTTATTTAGACACTGTTCTGCCAAGTGTTTGTATGTTAATGAGGCGGGAAATTCCAGGGGAATCCTCTTAGTCCTTTCATACAAGCTTAAGTACAGACTGACATTTCTGGGTGTGCACTAGAGTTCAGAAATCTGCTAAAACATTTGCTACAGTATTGCTTTGGGGTCTGGCAGGGACTTTAATGTTGTCTACCTTTCGGTATTCCACACTGGTTATATACATTAGGCTGCTTGCAATGTGCCTGCATACAGAGTTTCCATAACAATTCTGTTTGATCGTTCTGTCAAAGTATTAAATAGCACTTTATTTTTGTGTAGTCTAAAGAAAGTTCACAGATCTCTCTTGAACAGTCTTTTAAAAACTCAAATTCTGAAACATTTTTCTTAATTTGCTGACAAAAAAGGCTAATTGTGCTTTGTATATGCAACTCTATGAAAAGCTATACTTAAAAAGTTTGAATGAGCACAAGAGGTCTCTGCACCTAAGTTGGAGAGTACTTGGGGACAAGTATCACATATCCTTTCTTAGCTGTCTGGTCTTACTGCTGGCATTAAGTTGTTGAGCTAAGTCAGCTTTTGGTGTGACCCATCCTAAAGAGTGGCATTTCAAGCCGGGTGCTGCTGAACCTGACATTATATCTATGGGCTGTCCTTTACTGACTGAAAGATCCTGCTTGGGAACTCTGTCTCCTACGCTGACTTCCTCACCAAGGTATTGGAATAGCAAACACATCTTCTGATATGCTTAACACTTCAGCCTCAGCAAGAAAGATGTGGTAGCTTGAAGAAACCACTGAAGAGGTCATCGTTGGTTCTGGAAGGATGAGGCTGACTTCTGTAATACTGTTGTCAATTTATGTGGCATGAGAGATGGGTTGTTCTGTCCATTTCCAAACCAAGCTGAAAAACTAGAATATAAGATAAAAATCAGTCTTACTTTGAATGTCTTTAGGACAATGCTACTTTGCTTTTATTCTTCTCGTGCTAAACAGTTTGAGATGTTCTAAAAATGCATTTGGGAAGAGCCTGCAAGTTCATATTTTCTGTAACTTTTTCTGTCAAGACAAACATTGTGTGTTGCAGGTCATCACTTGTTGTGCAGTAATAGCCACAGTGCCTGGCACTAACACGTAGCTGATTCTGTTTTGTAATTTCAAAATGTTTCTGTTAGGCATACTTTAAACAAATATCAGGGAGAGGAAGTTAGGTAAAGGGGGCCCTGACACAGTACAGATGTTAAACAATAGTGTCACAGTGCACACAGGGAACAACACTTTTGTCTCATGGGAAGTGCAGCTGTCAGTTTTTAACAAGTTTCCCTCACCTGGAACCAGTGGTGGCATCAAGCTGTTTCCCATATCATCTTGTGATATGAAATACTCAGAGCTTACTGGCCAGTGTAAGCAAAGTCAAGGAAGAAGTCTTCTCCCCTGCTTTTCTGATGTTTCCTTTTTGTTCTGTCATAGCTCTGTTTCTATCAGCTTTTTCCCATCTCGACTTTCATGTCTTAGGTAGAGTAGACCTGACCTTTTGCAGGCATTTGAGTGGGCAGGGTGTATTTGCCTACACACAGAGCAGCAGCCCAGGAGCTGTTGCTTCAGATACTCACCTGACTATTTTGGGCTGTGCCCATCAGTGTGTCTGTTTTAATTACTGTTCTTGAGAGCTTCCACGTTTACATTCTCTTGATGTATGCAGGAGTAAAAGCAGCATCAAGTTACACTGGGTTTGGACTGTGGAGAGAAAATGTTAAATTAATTTTGTGTTTACATAGTAGCTGTAGCATTTTTTACCTTATTTTTAAAGCAAAGCAGGAATTACTGCTTTGGAATAATGCTCCTTTAAAATGGTATGAGATACTTGGAAACAGGTAGAGAGGGCTCGTGGGGAAATTTACTGTAGTATCTCATTAACTAGTGCTCGTTACCCAAAAATCTTTGGGGAGTAGAATTAGTTGTAGCTCACGGTACTACAGAACATTTTTATTTCTGGGACACTTAGCATGCATTTAAATAGCTAAATATATTTTTCTGTTTTTAACAAGCCAGAAAATATTTTTAATGGAATGAGCAGTCCAGTCATGTTTTGGTCTGGTACTGTCTAGCTTATGCACCTAAACTGGAAATCCAGAAGAGGAATAAGAAAACTTCTATCAGTGATGTTTGGGAATGAAATAGAAGGATAAATGCTTACTTTTCATTTTGTTACTCACAGTGGTTTTAGCATCCTTTTAATCAGCTGTGGAAGTCTCCAAAAGACACTTTATAGGGACTTTTAAAAAGGCATAAATAGGGGTTTTAAAATGAAACTACTGTGCTTGTTTTTATCAATGACTTACAACAAGATGGTTGTTTATAGTGCAAGAATGCTTCTGTCTTCACAGTTTGCTGTGGTGATTGGAGTAGTGCTCTGTATTCTATTTTGTTTAGCTGCCTTAAGGCACATGGTTTTAAAACTGGCAGAGGAATGCACTGAGCAGTTGTAATATATCTTGGCGGAATAGCTAAGCTTTGTTTCTTGGATTTTAAACTTAATTTTGCTTCAGGAAAACACATTCTGCTTGTGTTTCGATTTCTGCAATTTCTTTTATTCTTTACTGCACATCTTGGATGAGTAGACTTGCAGGACTCTGTTGTCTGAAGTCATATTTCCAGCTCTTGAAGGATCGTTTCTGATTAGGATCTTAACAGTCTTAACTCTGTGATGGGGTTCTGATCCATTTGTGCTTTTTGGACAGTGATGCTCGTTATTGCCCAGTAGCACCATCTAGCTGTTGGTAGTGCAGAACTTCCCAGGTTTTTCCCTCTAGTGCAGACTTCTCCTTTGTGACAGCAGATGGGCTTGCACCTCCTGACCAAGCCATTGTTACCCTTGAGAAAATACCTTTTCCCCCCATTCTTGGCAACTCTCTCTGGTATTATATGAAAGGCTGGTATCTGTGTCTGTCTGATTTTAAACATGCTTTATGTCCTTCCTTCTTTGCCAACTCCCAGGAAGAAAACTTTATTTTTCTAGCTCATTATTAATATTCATCTGTTCCAACCCTGTTAAATTATTTACTGTTCATCAGATAGCAATGTAGTGGTTAACATTTCAACATGCAGCATATGTTCTGTTCTGCTGTGCTACAGCTGGTACCTGTAGCACTGTACAACAATGTAAGAATTCTGATCTTTTGAACTCAAGGAATAAAAAGTTTGTCCTTTCGAATATTCCTTGCTTTCATCTTTTAAAAATAAGAACTTATTTTAACTTGTCCTAAATTCCTTCAGTTGACACTCCAAGTGTGTGTAAGAAATGCATAAGAAGCAGCAGATTGTCTTTTGACTAAAATGCACGGATGAGAAGCACTCCTGTCTTGTAGTAGCTATGGATTGAAGGCCTCATCCTCTCTGAGGAGATGTGGGAGATGTTTGTGTGGGTCTTGGCAGGACTTGGCAAAGATAAAAAGTACCACACCAGCAGCACTTGTGTTCCAGGGCAGCTGACACACAAAGGAGCAGATAAATAAGCTTGGTCACAGCAAAGCCTTAAGTCGAAAAAGCCATGATTTCTGTAGGAAGGGGTGAAAAAAAGACCATTGTAATGGATATTCTTCCTTTCTTTCCTTTGCTTCTCAGTTCCTTATATATCTATCAATACAACACATGTGTGTGCCTTGTGTGCTTGAAGCAGAGAGCAGTCTGTGTCACCATGTGCTGCTGCTTTCTTAACAGCCATGTCTAGGGAAGGCCTTTGTTAATGTGAAATGAGGGACAAAACCTTTGATTTGGATTTAGAAATGGTAAAAATTATTAATGATGTGATAGTGTAAGAATAAAACCTTCTTAAATAGTAATGGTGATACCTTACCCTCAACTTGATGAATGAAAGTATTTATTCTTTAGTCTTAGTAGACTGAGATCATAGAAGCAGTTCTGTATGCAGAGTGGAATCTTTTTTTCTAATATAGTCATCGAAGCAGAGAAGATGAGAGAATAACTAAACCAGGAGCTGTCTCTCCACCTGTAAAGAATACAGATGATATTTCTAAAACTGTGGAAGAGGTGACAGTTGAAAGAACTGAAAAACAAACGCCACCACTCCCAGGTAAAAATATTAAAATATATTAATTATGCATGTTGTTGAGAATGGGTGACCAGTAAAGACTTGATGCTCTTGCATATTTGTGGGATGACTTTCAAGCCTTAAGACAGATCCAGTTCTAATTATTTTTATTTCTGAATACCAGAAGTCTTTATAACCGTAATACCATTTATATCTTAAGAGTTTTGGTACTAAAAACCTAAGTTGTGGGGTCTGTCATTATATAGGGGTCAGATTCAGTGTTTAGGGTTGTAGTTATAAGTGATGGTTGTAAAGAGTTTTGTACTGATTTTTCAGGCAAGGTTAAAATCTGTCATTTGAGTGTTCAGCAGTAAGTGTGTTCTTATGGGTTACTGTAGGAGCCTACATTTATAACAAGGATGTAGTTTAGCCTGTTTAGAACTACTGTTCCCAAGATACAACTCAAAACACTCCAAAATGCTTTGTTCATGTAGCACTTAACTACAATCATGGACCAAGAAGACAGGTTAACAAATGTAGTACAGCTAATGAAACCAGAACAGAATCTCATTCCTTTTTCCCAAAAGGGAAGGATAAGCTAAATGGCAGCAGATAAAAGCCAGATGGTATAAAAAAGAAAAAACAAAAGATGATACAGGACACTGTTTTGGGCAGGTTGACTTACAAGATTTTTGTTTACAGAATGAGGCACTTCAGTGAAATTACAAGCGGAGAAAGGAGCTGTGCAGATGGTTTAGAGGGAGCTGTTCTTGAAAGGCTGGGTGCAATGAGAGAAAGCACATTCAAGCTTGAAAATATTTGAGCACCTAAGGGATGAGCAGTGACACTTCTGCATGTAGTAGTCAGGAGATTAGTGAAGAACTGGAAGAGTTATGATGTTGATAGACTCTGAAAGATGTTGAAAATAAGAACAGTAGGTTTTCTGATACAGTAACCATTATTAGATTGTCATAGGAGGTCCTGTCATAGGACCTTTTACAGCAGTGTTATGAAGCGGTGCAAATGAAGTAATGTGGTAGTAAGATTAGAAAGATGAATTCTGCAATTCTGTAAGATACTGGAGATTAATAATTGCCATAATACAAATCCAGCTGGATAGGAGACCCTTAAGATGGTTTTTAATACAAAATAATGTACTTGATACATTATTTGCTAGTGTGAGTGACTAGCAAGCGATAAATAGTGTGGGGATTTTGTTGGTTGGTGGGGAAGGAGAAACGTTTTATTCCTGCATGAATGAGGAGAGGCACATGGAAATACTTAGTTTGGGTGGGAGAGTTGTAAGCCTGTACATAGAACTAATATTTAAATTAATGTCTGCAGATAAAATTAACTTGCCATAATATATAGTCTGAGATAAAAATGTGTAGCAAAGGGCATAATCCTTTAACAGCCTCACAGAAAGCTCTAGGGAAATGAGGATCTTTCAAGACTGTAATGAAAATGTTAGAGAAGTCATTGGCAGAATCTGTGACAGTTTGCTGCTTAGACTAAGGGCAAGGGCAAGATGACTGTCATAGTTGATTGTGTCAAAGAAGGGTGGGAGGAGAGTATTTGTTCAGAGGGATCATCAGAGGCTTAGCTTAGGAAAGGTTCATTAAAGACTTAAAGGAAAATACTTTGTTACTGTAGGGGAAGAAGCAGAGTCATATTAGGAAAAGGCGTTATTAGCCAGTTGTTGCCTGGAGTTGCCAGTTGCAAACTAGTCTGTTCAGTGGTTTGAAAGGAGGATGGCACAGTTGTTGGTAAGATCAGGAATATTAAACTAGTTCAAAGTCAGCCTTGTTTGAAATCAAATTTTTTCCAGTATGCAAAGATAAGCCTTACATCTAGATTCTTGTAACATGAGCAAGGCTGTATCAGAGAAGAGCCCCAGCTAATGCTCACTGCTGAGGGAAGCCTGCCCTGGCACTTTCCTCACAGGAACTACCGAGAAGCTCTGCAGCAAAGCCATAGTAAGTGCATAGCTCTAAGAACCACCGACTGGACCTCAAGGCGTGTCTTAGTAGGTCGAGGTTTTATGGTATTTTCATTTCAAAAATTAAATTCTTGAGTGAAGAGAACGTATAGGAAATGAAGAAGTTAGGTCAGGTAAATCGAGGTTAAAAACAGAAGGGTTGAAAGTGGCCTTGGGAGCATGAAATCTTCTAGTTCGTACAGTTTTGTGGTGTTCAAAGTACTTAATGAAGTACAATGGAAGTCTGGGAATTTTTACTGAAGTAATAATTAGGCCAGTAATCACACTGCTCTGAACAGCATGATGGCAGTGTCCTCTGTTGTAAGCTTTCTAGTGTTTCTCTTTTAAGTGCGTCTAAGGGGGGTAGAGGAAGGCTACTCAAAAAGTCATTACCTAAGTATTTCTTAAGTTAAACTTCACATTGTCACCTTTAAATGACCAAATGGACATTGGAAATATTTTGGTGTTTTAACAGAACCAAAGCCAGTGTATGCACAAGGAGGTCAGCCAGATGTGGATTTACCAGTCAGTCCATCTGATGGTCCTTTACCCAACTCAACCCATGAAGATGGAATGCTTAGGTAACGTATCTCTGAACTCTATTTGAACCTGCCTGGTCCTTGAGCACACCAAACTTCTATCCAGGGTGGTCAATAACCTGTGTATGTGCTCTGATGTCGTGTCCAATATGCTGTCCTGACACTTCTATTCACAAAGAATAGGATGAAGACGTGAGGTTTATTCTGAGCCTTGTTGGCACTTGCATTGTGTAATATACCATTTCAAAGTCTATTCATTTCTGTGAAAATTAGTACTTGGAATAATGAACAGGTGAAAAGAGTTTGCTGCTTTTGTCTCTCCCTGGGCACTCTCACCCCTCCTTTGCTGTCCCCATCTCCAGATAGGAAAGATACTGTAGCATATTCTTTACCTTTCATAATAATTGGAGAGCAGTGAATAAAGGTTACTGCAGAAATGTGCAATATCCTAGCATGGAAATAAGCCTATTTCAACTGGGATCTCCTTTATGGACATTAGTGTACATGAGAATAGATTTTAGTTTGGTTTCATCTCAAATTAATTTTGATCTCTTCAGAGCCAAAATAAATCTGTATGCCAGCACAGCTCTTTAAAGAAAGGAAGAATGTTTTTGGAGGGGAGTGTTAGTGTCTCACTTAAATGCTGTGAGTGTAAGGCAGAAAAACCATACTAAACATGTACATGCATGTGGCTTTTTTGGAGTGCTGCTGTTGAGCATGTTGTACTGCTGCAGTTGATAAACAGTTAATGGTATGTGTAGCAAAATATCCACTAATTTGACTAATGGACAGATTACTTCTTTGCATGTTTCAAATTTATCAGGATATTTTATGCTATTATATCTGTAAGTGGAATATTTTCTAAATTTCTAGGCCAAGCATGAAACTGGTAAAATTCAGAAAAGGAGATAGCGTGGGCTTGCGACTAGCAGGTGGCAATGATGTTGGCATATTTGTAGCTGGTGTTCTGGAAGACAGCCCTGCAGCAAAAGAAGGATTAGAGGAAGGGGACCAGATTCTCAGGGTATGTCAAAACCATTAACATTACAAATGTTTTGTTGTACCACAGTAGGCGTTCTTTCTGTAGGATTGAATATATTGCCTTTGTAGTCCATACATGGGGGTTTCTTTTCTGTGTATATTTATTAGATGAATTACTAGGAGCAAAATCTCTTTTTACTGTACTGTTGCTAGGAAGGTTAGTAAGTTTCTTGTATCAGATTTTGTAGACTAATTCAGTTGATAAAGTTGTTTGATTTCATGCTGGGTGACTGAGTTGTCAGAGGGCTCTGTGGGCTACTGATGTATATAGGTGCTCCATAATGAGTATAAAATGAACAGCTACCTATTATCCTGGAAGCTATGCTTTTCTTGAGAAATTAAGTGAGACTTTTTAGAGGTACAAGAGGTATCTTGAGATACATGCACTTGGTAAGTATGAAATTGAGTGAGGAAAAAATCATAGCAGTAGATTCAGATTTCCTATTGCGTAATTATATCTCTGTAATAATGTCATATGCTAAATCAAACTGATTACTTCATTGATACCAGGTAAATAATGTAGACTTCACAAACATCATCAGAGAAGAAGCTGTCCTTTTTTTGCTTGATCTTCCTAAAGGCGAAGAAGTAACCATTTTGGCACAGAAGAAAAAAGATGGTAAATATTTGTATATTTGAAATTGTGTAATGGACTGCTTGGAACAGCATTAAAATGTCTAGTGAACAGTAACTAACTGCTGGGTTGAGGAAATTGGCACCTTAGACTATTAAGTTCTTTTGGCTTTGGGACAGGTGGCTACTATGAATGAGTAGAGACTGATGTGGTAACACTGTACACACCCCCCTAAACAAACAAACAAAACCCCAAACAATAAACACCTTTTCAGAAATAACCTCTAACATCTAAACAAAGTCTTGGCATTATCCTTGGAGAAAGTGGAAGGGTCAGTTGTAGTTACGCCGTTGAAAATGAGGGATTATGCTGATGTGTTTGTACATACAAACTTCTGTTCTCAAGATTAATTCCTTCCAGGGCGAATGAATTAAGCTTGCACTTGAAACAAATTTTTGACTATAAAAGTTGAATTTATGTTAGTAGAGTTCACTATAAATAGTTATGCTGCTTAAAATAGAGCACCTCTGAGACATTAAGGCATCTTGAAGTAATATTGTATATTTAGAACAAGGAGAATTAAGGTGAGGCATTGGTTTGTGGAATTCTTGTGAGCATTACATTGCATTTATGTAACACTTGATATTTTGGGATTTCTTCTCCTTTTTTCAGTTTATCGTCGCATTGTTGAGTCAGATGTAGGGGATTCTTTCTATATCAGAACTCATTTTGAATACGAGAAGGAATCTCCTTATGGACTAAGTTTCAATAAAGGTGAAGTGTTCCGGGTGGTGGACACTTTGTACAATGGCAAATTGGGTTCATGGCTGGCCATTCGAATTGGGAAGAACCATAAGGAAGTGGAAAGAGGTATCATACCTAACAAAAACAGGTACGATCTCGCAATACTTAAATTGCTGATTCAAACCAACAATTTTAAGTTGTGTCTGTATAATGAATGATTGGACTTCCCTGCAGGCCACAAGTTTATAGAATTGGTTCAGTAAGAAAAAGTGACTAAGAGTTAAAACAAATTGAGGTAAAATACCTGATCTGTGGATTTGCTTTTGACTCTGCAGAGTCCATGAATAAACTTTCTTTTCAATACAAGAGACAAGGATATAATAAGTTTTAGAAATGTGATACCAGGCTCAGTAGTTGTCTTGTAGTTCCTAATACAGAAAACAAACGCTCGGTTCAGCCAGTGGCAGTGGTTTTTTGGCAGTGTAATCTTGCTAGTCAGGCATTTCTTCAGGATCTGACTTGTGGGTAACTGGGGTTGTTGTCACCTTAGAGCTGAGCAGCTGGCTAGTGTACAGTACACGCTTCCAAAGACAGCAGGAGGAGATCGAGCAGATTTCTGGAGATTCCGAGGCTTGCGGAGCTCAAAAAGAAATCTCCGGAAAAGCAGAGAGGATCTTTCTGCCCAGCCTGTTCAGACGAAGTTTCCTGCCTATGAAAGAGTTGTTCTTCGGGAAGGTATGGCTTTACTCCTAATGGTGCACATTTCAGGTTTGTGTGGTTTGGTTTGGAAAAGCCAATGTAGTTAAGAGTACCTTGCATTTGGTTTAAGCAATTGTTGTATTTTGACTTTTCTTTTTCCTTCAATTCTAGCTGGGTTTCTCAGACCTGTAACCATTTTTGGTCCAATAGCTGATGTTGCACGGGAGAAACTTGCTAGAGAAGAACCAGATATCTTTCAAATTGCAAGTAAGTGTGAGATCGGGTTTTTTTGCAGTTAGGAAATAGTCAGCTTTCTTTGGCTAGATTGTTTCTACATTATTACTTCAGTTAACATATTTAACAAGACATTGACAATGTAAAGGAACAGACTAAATGTCAGTTCTTCTACTACATTGCTGCTGATAATTCTCTGAAGAAATACTAGTTCTATTTATAGCCACCTCAAATTTCATTTTAATTCTCGACCTTATTCTAAGTGCTTTTGTAAAGATGTGATTTTTATGGGCAAAATGGTGGGTAGACTTTCATGTATTATTTGTAATCTGAAGTGCCTTCAATCTGAATTGACAACTTGAGCTCTAAAATTGTTTTATCTTAATAAGGGAATGTAGAGTATGTTGTAAGCTTACAATAGGTTTTTGCTGTGTCCTCTTTACCAGAAAGTGAACCAAGAGATGCTGGTACTGACCAACGTAGTTCTGGCATTATTCGTCTCCACACTATAAAGCAGATAATCGATAGAGTAAGTCTTTTATTGTCTCTGGACTTTAAACACAAGAAAAGTAAAACTGACAACATAAAGTAAAGTGTTGGGTATTTTAAATGTAGAATGATAACGTACTGTGTTTGCTTTAAAAATAACTTTCATCTCTCTATTGGTTAATAAAATTTAAAAAAACCACCACCCCTCTCCTTCTCCATATTAATAACTGCAGCCTCGATGTACTTCTAGGCTTTGTTCCAGAGACTGTTGTCCTCTCTCCATTAAGGCTCTTTTAAGCTGTTTCCTCTTTCATTTAAAGCCATGGTGTGATATTATAGCTAGAAATGGTTACTTTATTTATGGAGCTTTCCGCCACCCCAATGTACAAATTGATTGCTTGACATCATTTTTTTGTGTGAGGACTAAGGGAAAGGGTTCTTCCATCTCCCTTCCTTAATATCCTTAAAACTTCTAACATTAATGCATTATATGAGGCTCACCTTTTGATTTCGTTACTTAAAAACAAACTTGGAAGCCTTTCAGATGCTGAAGTATGAGGGGGCAAAAAAGCTATTATAGCAGCCAAGTGGGCATCCTGCGTGTTGTGTGCTTGATTTCATTGAATGAAAGCTGGCCAAGTTCTGCATTCACAGTGTGGGGTTTTTTGGTTGGTTGGTTTTTTGTTTTGTTTGTTTTTGTTTGTTTGTTTTTAGTTTTTGGGTTCTTTTAAGGAAGACAGAGGTGTGTGATGGGACTATGCCTTGTGCTTCAGTCTTTTTTTTTTTTTTCCTATTTACGGAATACTGGTAGGAAACTGCTTATTTTTAATTCAGTGTCTGCTTACTTTGAGTTGGTTTTTTTTTAATAGTTAAATATAAAAAAATCCTAGAGTTATGCAATCAGTCCTACAGTTCAAATTGTATCTGCCTATGTAGGCTGGTATTGGAATTGGTTTCATTTTTATTATTCTGTTAATTCAAATAGGAGAAAGATTTAAATCAATACTTTGAAACACTGCATTTTGTAAAGGTAATACAAAATCAATTTGTGGAGTATGTTAAAAAAATTTAATGTAGTATATAAATTATTCACTTTCTTGCCTCTGTGCTTTTTGTCACAACAGGACAAACATGCATTATTAGATGTTACTCCTAATGCAGTGGACCGTCTGAATTATGCCCAGTGGTATCCTATTGTAGTGTTCCTAAATCCTGATTCTAAGCAGGGAGTAAAGACCATGAGAATGAGGTTGTGCCCAGAATCACGAAAAAGTGCCAGAAAGCTGTATGAAAGAGCTCACAAGCTCCGCAAAAATAACCACCATCTCTTCACAAGTAAGTAATTAGACAGACTGGATTAGAATTTCTGAGAGGGAAGGGGAGGCAAGATGAGCGAAGCTTCTTCCTCCAGAATTTTCTGCAAATGGACTAAGTCAAGCAGTGATGGACTTGCTCAGGCTTCCCCATTCAATTACCAGTAATTAATTGGTGTGTGCATCATTTGCGCATGACTGCACAAATGTAAAGCAATCTGAAACATCAAAATGACATTTCTAATAGATCTTGTGGCTATGCAGGAGCATCAGCCAAAATCAAAACTTGACTAAATAGGAAAATGATGTAACTTTGTTTTAGTCTGGCTAAACTCAAGCCTCTCTTTATTCTAAGCTACTAATAGTTCACTGTTCCTGTGGGATAAAACATCTCAAACCACATCAGGCCTTAAGGTTGCTTTGGATGCTAACTTTTGCATTACTGTTTAAATCTCATAGTTTCAATCTGCCAGTTTATATTGCTTTTATTACTCATGGTACAGATCCTTCATGTAGTTTGGCAGAAATCATAAGTCAAACTAATCTACTGTACTTCTAGCTACCATCAACTTGAATTCAATGAATGAAGGATGGTATGGAGCTCTTAAAGAAGCAATTCAGCAACAACAGAACCAACTAGTGTGGGTTTCAGAAGGCAAGGTAAGAAATAATGTGTTTGGGGGGAAATGGAAAAACTGTATTCATGAGAAGTTTTCTGTTTTTTCCTTTAACTAGTGTTACAGATAGGTACAGATGTTTGTGGGATGAAATTTATTTTTCTTCTTTTCTCCTCATTTTGAAGATGTAAAGCAGTGATGCCTCATGGCTGTGTGAGCTACTCAAAATTGTTTTGTCGCTGTATTAGAGCATTTAATCCGTTAATGAGAGCTGTACAGTTGTCCTTATGTAGCAGTGTAGTAAGGAGCATTTGCTCATTGGCACTGTTAACTGGAGGATACATTAATGCTGTGAGGATTTTGCGGGGATTGGATGGGTTTTCATCAAAGAACTTCTGGATATTTCACTGCGTGGGTACTCAGGGCTGGGACTGCATGATGATGGAATGTGTTTTTCATTATTATAAAAGTGAGTGGCATATTCATGTTCTTTCTGACCTTTCCGAGAACAGTTGTGAGAAAACAGATGTGAAATCACAAGTTAGTACTCTGTGTTCCCCACTAAAACTCCACTTACCTTCTCAAGCAGCATGTTACACTATGCACATTAGATCCATCCTCTTGAAGAACTATTACCAAGTGAAGTGCCGACCACAAGTAAGCAAATGGTGAATTAGCTATTGCTATGGGTTTCTCAATTAGATCTGAATTAGACCTTAGCTCCTTATATCTACCTGCAAAGTACCGATTCTGATACCATAATACCACTTTAAAGTGCAGCTCTGTATTTTTCCAAGCACTTCGATATTTGTGGGCACTGCACTATCCCCCCCTGCCTTACACTGATAGTCACCTGGCCCCTTAGTAAAATGATTCAAAGAGCTAGGTTGCAGGTAAGTCTTTTAGGTCTAAGCAAAATAGAAATAGGTATAATAGAAACCTGATTTCTTGTCCCCTGTGATATTATTGCTATTAAAATTCCCAAGCTTTACATTGCAAGGAAAAGGGTATTCTTTGAAAGGTATTTCAATAAACGTGTACCCCAATTTTGTTTGCTGCAGGCAGATGGTGCTACAAGTGATGATCTTGACTTACACGATGACCGCCTTTCTTACCTCTCCGCTCCCGGCAGTGAGTATTCCATGTACAGCACAGACAGCAGACACACGTCTGACTATGAAGACACAGACACAGAAGGGGGTGCTTATACTGATCAAGAACTGGATGAAACTCTGAATGATGAGGTTGGGACTCCTCCTGAATCTGCTATTACACGCTCTTCTGAACCTGTGCGAGAGGATTCTTCTGGAATGCATCATGAGACTCAGACTTACCCTGCGTATGCGTCTCAGGCTCAGCCACAGCCAAATCTCAGAATAGACTCTTCAGGATTTAAAACTACTACTACTCAACCGGTAAGAAAGTCATTTTATACACTGACCACTGTACACTTCAGGTTTCAAGTTCTCTTGAACAAGAAATGTCCATTTATATTCTGCTCACCAGTGTTGTGTATGCATACAAAAATCTGTCAACAACAGCAATACATTACAATGAATTGGAGAATCAGCTTGCCCTACCTGTTTTAGTGACTCATTGACAGGAGGGGGATTGAAGTACCATTCTACTTAGATTAAATATTTTGCTTTTATAATCCTCAACCTAATGAATTTCTGGAAGTGCTAGTGCATGATACTTTCAGTACATTTCATTCTACATCTACCTGCATTGGTCAGAGCATCACTTAAATTATTTTAATATAAATCAAAAAGTCATACATTGATTCAATAGCAGTATATTTAAAATATTTTAAACACTTCACAGAAAGCAGAAGCCTCACCTGCAGTCCCTTACCTTTCCCCGTCGCCTGAATCAAACCCTGCAACCTCATCAGCCTCTGCAGTAAATGCTAATGTAAACCTAACTAATGTCAGACTGGAGGAGCCTACTGCTGCTCCTTACAACTCTTACCAACCACAAGCGGGCCCCTTAAGAACACCGAGTACTGAGGGAGCTCATATAGTACTAAGAGACCAAGAGCCATCATCCTTACCGCCGCATATAGATCCAGCAAAGGTACCTGTGCCACATTGTTGTGCTGATTTCCTGCTATACATCAAGCTAGCACATGATCTTTGTTTTGCCCTTATTTGAAGAATTCCTTCTAATTTTTTTTTTCCTTTAAGAGAATCATGCAGGTTATAAAAACCAGTTCATCTCAATTGCTAAGCATTATGTAATGTTTTGTGTGCATGGCTTCAAACTCTATCCTTTTCACTTCCCAAAAAGATGACTTTTTAAAAAAGGCTGCATTCCGTATTTTGATTTTACTTTACGTGTGACTTCCTTAGCTTGTCAACATTCTCCTGTTAATGAGGCCTCGAGAAAAATCTTATTTCCTTAAAATTTAAATCATGCCAAATCGTTGATCATGAAAGTTGAGTGTAGTTTGTTGAGTGACTTTATATACTTCTTCAGCAATGATAGAACTATCTTAGTCTATTATATATTCCACTTTTATTCTTCCCACATCCTGCAAAAAAGTGCGTGTGCCCCCTGAACACCAAACCCTCAATATGAGGCTATTACCTTTGTTTTTCTCTTCTAATCTACTTACATGCTTTTTCTTAAAAATATGACTAAAAAGGATCTCTTGAATCACCAAATTCAGCTTCCTCTGTGCAAACATCTGCATCAACTTATTCTGCTTTTAGACAAAATTAAAGCCAATATTTAAAACTTATGTTTGTTTAAAATAATACCATTCAAATGAAGCTGCAGTTTCTCTTCATTTTAGTTGAGAAGTGTGTCTCTCTCTAACAGGGGTACCGAAAGGATCCATATATTAATGAAGAAGCATCCAGACAAAGCTATGTCTTAAAACAGCCAGCCATGAATCACCCAGTACAGAGACAGGAAAGAGACCCAAATCTGATCTATGAATCCCAGGCTCAGTATGCAGAAAAACAACCGAGTAGGGATTATGAACAGTCAACATATAGGTATGACTCTACAAACTATGTAGATCAATTTTCTCGTGGTTATGACCCTCGTCTACATTACGATGACCGTGTGCCTCCCTATGAGGAGCACTGGACATATTACGAGGAGAAACAGCCCTATAACCAAACAAGAACAGCTTATGAAAACCAGCCTCCTAGGGATCTTGATTCCAGACAAAATCTAGAAGAGAGCACAGAACGCAGCTATTACCCAGCACAACCTCGTTTTGAGGAACCCCCTGCAATGAGCTACGATGGCAGACCTCGTTATGAGCATGCACCCAAAAACTTCAGCTTACCACAAGTGCGATACGAAGATCAACACACGGTTGGATACGACGCCCATGGCAGATACAAACCAGAAGCTCAGCCATACCAGTCAGCCATATCTCGATCTCCTGAACCCAAGCAGTACTTTGATCCACATATAAGGGGCTATGAACAAGGTCCTCCTCAAGCTTACAATGCTAAAGCTGGACAGTATGAGCCTTCTCATAGCACTTCAGGTGTTTCCCTTCCTCCTCCCTCTTCATCACAAACCAAACCAGAAGTTTTGCCTTCCAACAGTAAACCACTGCCTACACCACCATCTCTAGCTGAGGAAGAAGAAGATCCAGCCATGAAACCACAGTCTGTGCGAAGTAGGGTTAAGATATTTGAAAGGAGAAGATCCCCATCTTTGGAAAAAATGAAGGATACAAGTGATACATCAACTGTCAAGGTAAGTAAGTAATTTAAGTTCTTTACTTTCTGATGTTTTGCTGATGAGATTGCATGGCAAGAAGTAAAATACTGTCTCAGAAGCAAAGCTTTACTGCTAGTGAAATAGTTTTAGCAACCTAAATGTGGTATGTTTTAAAAGCCGAAGCTAAACAGTTCTTGTGAAAACACTGCCAGGGGTCTTGCTATACTGGAAACTCCTCTAATTCTTCTTTTGCTAGTATTTGTTTTTTATTTTGGGGGAAGGGAATGTAGTCTTAGTTTTCTTACTCACAAAGTGCTTTATCTTTCTAAATGTTAGAATTTAAGAAAATATGCTGTGCTTTTCTTTACAGCCTCCAGAACTAGCACCTAAGCCTGCACTCACAAGTGTGAGTGGTCCAAAATCAGCTTCTCAAAGCCAGTATGAGCATGAGAAAACAACTTACAGGTAGATGCACAACTGATTAAATTTAGTTTTCAATATGAGTTTAGAATATTCAGAAACACATTTTTGTATTTCAAATTGGAAACTGCAGAGGAGTCAGGGCGTGTCAGTATGCTTTGTGTGTCAGTAGTAAAGCAGGGCATCAATCAGTTCTCATGGGTGTGATTGCTGGGAAATGGGGGAAAGAGAAATGTTTTTTCAATGTTTTTGAGGAAGAAAGTTATTGGCTATCTCTGTTTTACTTTTTTCTATCTTTAATTGAGGTGATTAGAAAGCAAAACAAAAAGGAATAGGTAAGGGATAAGGGAAATAAGGATTTTCTTTCCTTATAGTATGTCACAGCTGTCTAATTTCCATGCAATATAGGTAAAAGCAAGGTGTGCAATTATAAAAATTACACGTTCATTGCTTTTTCCCTAGCTGGGTTATAAAATAAAATAGCAATATGCTTGTTCAATTGGGTAAGGCAACTGTATATTATTATTCTTGGTTAGGGCCCCAGAACCACAGAGACCTCAAGTGAAGCCACCTGAAGATATTGTGCGTTCCAACCATTATGATCCTGAGGAAGATGAGGAGTATTACCGGAAGCAGCTCTCCTACTTCGATCGCAGGAGTTTTGAAAATAAGCCATCGGCGCAGGTTCCTGCCAGCCATCACTCTGAGCCCACCAAACCAATACATTCACAGAATCAGCTAAATTTCAGCAATTATTCCAAGTAAGTTTGGGTTGTTTGGTTTTTTTCATTTGAAAAAGGAGGGAGGCATGTAGGACTAAAACAGAAATTCTGCCTGTGTTCAGTGGAATTCCAGAGACTTGTGGTACTGAAATGAAATTTTGTATTCATGGAATCTGTTTCTCTGTTTAGGTGTAGCTTCAGTTTAAAATCACATTCTGCATGCATTTGTTCTTGTGCACATTAGCCATGTTTGACATTAGGAAACTGAGCCTTTAGGGAATATTGCTGAGGCCAGGATTTAATCTGGCGATGGAAACATCTGTTTCCTGTATTGTTTTTGCTTCCTTGATTTGGAACATTTTGATACAGAAATTGTGTGAAAGGCTCATACACAGATTTAGCTCAGGTAAAGAGATGACTGTTTTGGAGGATACTTACACAAACTTTTTGAATACTCTCCACAGTTACCTAAATTTGTTTTGATTCAAACTGTAACAAGATGTTTGTAGCTATTACTGTGAAAAGCTATCTTGACTTGCTGCATGCAGTGTGAAAATTGAGCGTTTTTGAAGGCTTCAGTTGTATTCCTGCTTGAAACATGGACTGTTCAGGTCAAGCTGAAAATCTGGCAGCCTTAATGTAAATGAGATCTTTAGAATGAAATAATAAACTAGATAGCTGAAATTTTACAATGTTAAGTGTATGTGCAAGGTGTCTTTCATGTACTTGATACACCACGTTCCAGTACTTGTCTTAAAGGATTTGAGCTGGGACTTGGGAATCCAGTTCTTTGTTTGATCATTGTCTGTGATCTTCCATTGTCTTTCTTTGTGAACTGAGAATATTGGAATATTTCAAAAAGCTTAGTAGGTTTTAAAGGTTTCACTTTTTTTTTCCCCCCTAATGAAGTCTATGCTGGGTAGCTGTAACAAGTTCTGATTCGCAGGCAAGGATGTTTCTTATCCTTCCTTTTCACTTGCCCAGGGGCCTAGTGTCTTCTGGTGGAAAGCTGAGAGTTTAGCTGTTCTGCTCTCTTGGCATCATAGCACAGACCTAAGAAAACTGTCCTGACTGGCCTCATTGCAGTAGTTTTGAAAATTCCACTCTCACACCCAAAAACCAGTGTTACCCACAGATGATCCGGTTTGGTCTGTAGGCATGGACTGTGTTGCCACTGGAAATGCAAGTCATGCTTTGGCAGAAGTGTTCAGAGCTTTCATCAAGTAATTGTGAGGATTGTGAAATTCTTCAGATGGAGAGTGTTGTAAGCTTTCATTGTACATTTGTTATTTTGCAGTGTTGTCATGGTGAAAAGCATGAGAGGCAGACACAACTATAGAATTTTTACTGCAAAACAGCTAATGGTTGAGAGAGATTGTTCCATACTTCTACCTACTACTTCTGTCTGCTGTGACACTTTGGCTGCTCAGTTGTGGTTTTGTTTGGATTGTGAGTTAGTGTATAACTTCAGGGCTTGTACTTAGGGAAGATGACCTCTTACTGCCACAGAGGAGTAAGATAACACTGGTTTTAAGGCTGACAATTTCATGTATCATGGGGGACAAACGTGTTGTGTTTTTGCTTTGTGAAAGAATGTAACCCTTAACAGGAAGGGACAGACATGGGAAAGAAAATTTACCCAGGGTAGTCCAGTGCAAATAGACAAATACTAAAATATTAATGTAAGTAGAAAGAGATAAACAAGAACGCTGCTCAGTTGGACAGTACTGGCTCTAGTACACTGCAGTGTCCTTGTGTGGAAACACAAACCAACTGCTGTCTTGAGAAAGCATTCGTATTTAGGACTCTCAGCTAGCTTCTACATTTTTCCTGTTACTTGCTCAGTATTAATCTTTTTTCCCAGTGAATTTCTATGGTAATTGCTATTCTGTGAATAAACTCTTCTAAAAATAAACAGGACTAAATTTGGATTATACAGGAACTGTTGATTATGCAATCTCTTGCTTCTGAATAATCCGTATAATGTATTCTGGGTACAGAGGACAGATTTTATTTATTCATGAGCAATAGCTACAACTTTCTTAATGTTAAATATTAATGTGAAACATCAAATTATGTAAAGTTCTTTGCCACTAAGTATTGTGACAGTACGTATTTTTCCCACTACAAATTATTTTACTCTTTTATTTTGTTAGGGGTTTATTTTCATAATTTAGGAAATTTATGCCATTGCTAAAGCAGCTTTGTAGGGATAATGGCATATCTGCATGTTACGGTTGTCAGGAACTGTAGAATAAGGGATAGTTTCTCTTGATGTGAGAAAACTGTGCAACTTGTGAATTGATGTATTTCAATGGACCTAGCTGAAGCAATTTGAGGCCAATATCCCCATGGCTGAGAGCAGTGGATTTGTTGCTGCTCAGTTCATTGTAGTTACCTGCTTTAGCTTGACGTGCTGCGGAGTGAGGTAACTCAGGAAATTTCTGTCCTGAGTAGGGTTGAATACTCACATGAGCAGCTACAGCCTCAGCTGAGGAGGTGGTGAGGAGCAGCATCCAGACTCCTGAGTGTCTTAGCTGGACTTTATGGAAGATCAGCAGTGCAGTTGCTGTTGTGTCCACAGGCTTGTAACCTGGGGCCCACTGGTTCAGTCTGGGGGTTCCTTTCT
The DNA here is from genome assembly GCA_013397895.1 of Origma solitaria. Taxonomy (NCBI): domain Eukaryota; kingdom Metazoa; phylum Chordata; class Aves; order Passeriformes; family Acanthizidae; genus Origma; species Origma solitaria. The sequence goes on along the minus strand of VZRL01003889.1, from coordinate 739,181 downwards.
GCTTCCTTTCAAATTAAAGCAGCAATTTTGTAATGAAGACGAAGAGGGAACCAGGTTAGAAAATGGCCTCTCAATAACTAGGGCAACTTCATTTATACACTTAGATAGGGATCACCGTGCTGTGGATCACTTTGGCTGCATACAGGTTCTGAGCAGTGTGGGTGGGACTGTGTCTGACCCTTGCTCGGGAGCCTGTGACATAATGTGCTTCCTACTAAACTCAGCTTTGTGCTCTCCTCGCTTTATCAAAATGTACTACCCTTCCACATTTCTTTGTTCCCCGGGAAGCTGCCAAGCAGTTCTGATCAGCTGTGGAGTGGGTTGGGTTTTTCAGTGGGCTTTTGCAGGGCTGCCCTCCCCTGGTTACTGTTTGCTTCGGGAAGCAGTGATTTCAGGTGGGCAGTTTTCTGAGAGAGCACCTGGAATGAAGGCAACAGTGGGTGAGCACACACTAGTGACTCCTGTTGCTGGATAAGTGGCTTTAAATAAAATCAGTAGGAATGGAAGCTTTGCGATAGATCTAAAATGATCTCTTTTTTGCAGCGCAGGTTTTAGAGATCCATTCATACCAATGCTGCTGTTTAGGTCACTGATCATCTCATTCATGTGGTCATCAAGCACACTTTCAAAAGTTTATCAACCCTTTTCTTAGTTTCATTGCATACTCCTCTGAAGCAGTAAGATGATTGGTATCTAGAATTGTTGCCTGTTAAATATTTAGGAGCATACAGAAAGTGAAGGAATGAGGGAAAGCTGTCCTCATGTACAATGTATTTTCTTGGTACGTACGAGCAAGGTAAGCGTTAAAAATCAAGCAAAGACATCAGTATACTTTAAGGTTCTCTGTCTCTCTTAGTATTCATAAATAGTTGTTCTAAGATGCTCTTTTAGGTACTGTTGAACACAACCAGAAGCATTTAATGGTGTGGGCTCTGCTGTTGGATGAGCTGATAATGCTGTAGAAACAGTTGCTATGAATGTACCCTTGTTATGTGACCTGCAGTGCAGTACAAAATTATTGTCATTCTGTGAATGATCTCACTGAAGAAGTTGTTTCAAATGGGACCATAAGTGAGAGGTTGTTAGGATATGCGATTTATACTTTGTTCATTTCTTTCAATGTATTTAATAACTTTGTTTATACAGATTGTAACAAATTACTTACTGTAATCTCATTTGGAATTTTAATATCTGCCAATACGAGATCTTGACTACCTCCTAATTCCCTGACCAAATCTCATATTGACTATAGTATGTGATCGTTGTACATATGCATATGGTAAAGGTTTTGTCAGAAACCTCTCTGTGAATAGTGTGTCTTTGTTTCGACAACCTTGTCATATGACAGCTGCTAGGACTAACATAAAAAGTGTGAAGAAATAATATGCTCAAGATAGAATGACTATTTTCTTTCATTCTTCTATTGCTGTTTGCTTTGCCATCACCTAGATTTCTTGGCTCTTACACTAGCTATGACTACTTGAAAAGGAACATCAAGTGGTAAGACTGTTGTTGATGTGAGGATGTTTTCAGGTGTCCTCTCACTGTTACATTTCATCACAGGCATTATGTGCACTTAAAATTTGAAACACACAAATTCTGGAAGTAAGTGCAATACATATATTGCAGTCCAAAATTACAGGTATTTGTGAAATCAATCATTTCCTGGAATAAACTTGTGGATAAATATTTTTAGTAGGAGAAAAATGTTTGAAAATAAGATTTTGAAGTTACCTACACCATGCACATAAAGCTAGTGAAGCTTAAGCTGATTACATTTCTAATTAAGATGGCATTGTTCAAATACGAGGTGTATTTAGAGAAGTTATACAAGAAACCATTGTCCTGTTGGCTAATTATGCTTTTCAAAAACAACCCCAAAAAGAAGTGGATTTATGTTTTGATTTTGAAGACCCATGAAATTAGAAAACACTTTCATTGAAATTACTCCAAATGAAGTTAAAAAACTAAGATCTAGTAGGCAATTATGCAAATACACCTGAAATGTCATCTGCCTTTTGTTTGCCTTGGTTTGTGTTACTAATCTTTTAAAGGTCGATGTTGTCTTAATCTCTTGTGTTTATCAATGAATGTTTTTATATTTGAGACAGGCTATTCAAGAAAATAATGTTTTAATGTTTATAGGAAGAAATGGAAATCAGGTGATCATAGAAGACAAAATAACAGTGAATACAGGAGCCATGAGGAAACCAAACATTCAAATGTTTGTTTTTTAATTCTATTTCAACAGGGGGAAACCGACTGATACTGAATCAATGGACAGACCTGTTGGTGAAAAACGCTATGAGGCAATCCCTCAAGTTACAACTCCTCCTCCTGCTCCTTCAGTCCAGTACACGCAGCCGCAGTCAATTAATAGTCCCGTCCTGTCCCTCCCAGCACACCACAAGCCTGCACTTTCTGAAGGTGAGCGCTTACAGAGCTGTGTGCTAACAGCTATTGCTTATCGGGTGTTCATGTGGTTTCTACAGCATGTCTGCACGGGCAGCTGTGTTGTTCTGTAACTGAAACTTGGAATCATTATTATTGGAAATAGTTTCTTGCTGTAGTGAGATTGAGTTTTATCAAATTATTCTGTGATTCTGTCTGAAACTAGGTAGCTTCCAGGTGTTAGTGGTACCTATAACTGTCTCGGTTGTCTCAGCAAAGATGAAGTAAAACTCCCTGTGCTTTGGAGCAGAATTCTTTTGACATGAGCAATAGCTGTAGGCTTCTAAATGCTGAAGAAAAAGTTGTTTTCACTTTCACATTGAGGGGATTGTCCAGTTCAATTGAATTTTCTGGTTTGTGCAAGTACACAATGGTTCTTCAACACTGGTTTTCTGGGGGTTTGATCGTGATATAAACTAGACTAACTCTTTTATTGAAAGGTCATAGCATCGTCTCCAGCATGTTTAATGAAATGTTAGGCAACTTGCTTGAATGTACCAAATACAATGGGAGGATAGATGATCTAAGAGAGCTAAGCTGAACCTGTATATATTTTATACTGAAGATTAAGATTTGACAAAAATGTGTTCTTATGCCACAGTGTATGTGACTAGACATTGGTGGTTACTGACAAGTTTGGTATTCTCATTTTCATTGTAGTTAACTCTGTGTCTGATGCTCCTCCACCTCAGAATAAGTCAGCAATTTTCAGATCCTCTAGAGAGGACACTGTGCAGTGCACTTTTTACCCTCAGAAAAGCTTCCCTGACAAAGGCCCTGTTAATGGGACTGAGCAGATTCAGAAAACCGTCACTCCTTCCTACAACCGCTTCACAACCAAACCTTACACAAGCGCTGCAAGGCCCTTTGAGCGCAAGTTTGAAAGTCCGAAATTCAACCATAATCTCTTGCCAAATGAAGCTCAGCATAAACCAGAGTTGCCATCAAAATCTTCAAATTCTCCTCAACCAATTTTGAAAGCACACGGCTCATCGCAGCCTCCCGAGTTTGAGAGTGGAATGGACACCTATGCTGTACAGGTCGACAAGCCTAAATATCAACCAAATAATGTTAATGCTGTGCCTAAAGCCATTCCTGTAAGGTAAGCTGCTGCTGTGTTTCTTTCTGTTTGTACACCTATAGATCATCTGTGAAACCTGCGAAAAAATATAGCTTTTTTATTCTCCTTCCAATTTCTGTTGATGTTACAGTTGAAAGACTGATTTGAAATTCTGCCAAAGGATAGATACTTAAAATGTGTCCTGCGTCCCTGTACTGTCTTGCATTCTGTTATTAGAAAGTGGCATGGCTTTTATTTCCTATTTTTCGTACTAAATTATACATTTTCTGGTAGATAGTAACCATTTGTCCTTGCACTTTATTTCCAGAAGATGGAATTAATTTCTAAGGATAGTTGTTGCACCAAATTGTATTCATTGTGTGCTTAGAGAGACCTCATGGTACACATGCATAAGGGATACTTTAAAAATACTTGTGAAAAGAGAAAGTAATTTTTGCTGTTTCATATTGATTCTCTTTACTGTGAGATAAACCAGCAACTGCTTAACTGCAACTCGTGCTTGCCTAATATGCTTTAACTTATAGGACCCATGTCAAGAGCAACAGATATTGTTACAATCTCAAGCTATCTGCTGACTTCTTAAATTCTTTCCACTAGTATTTGCAGAACAGTGTTTTATTAATGTTTTATTTCAAAATAATAATATTGCATGAACCAGATGTAAAATTTTGCTGTTTGTCCTATTTGTTAAGCACCTGAGAAAAGTTTTATGCCATATGGTTCTGTAGACTGCTACATTTTGAAATGGCTGGTTCTTTGAGTGAAATGCTTTAGAAAATGTTCTGAAATCTACATCAAGGTACATTGAAATTACAAGTTTCTCTTTAGTTAAAACCTCGTAATCTGGAAAAAAGTGTAATTTTTTTTATACAAGCTTTGTTTTCAAAATATATAAAAATAGAAGGGTTCAGTGTGACTTGAATAAGAATTATTAGTTCTTATGGTATTAAAGACAGAATGGGATCTGGGGACAAAAAATAAACTTTCAGATGTTAATTGCATTTATTTTTATAAAGCTGAACTGTGTGGCTGGGGTAAGCCCTTTCCATAGAATGCCAGAAGCAGCAGGCATTTGGAAACATAAGATTCGGGTGTTCTGAATTCTTGCTTTAACTATTTGCTGAATGTTTTCAGAGTTTGTGAGATCTGGTGGTTTTTTGTTTGTTTGTGATTGTTTGTTGGGGGGTTTCTTTGTTTTCAGTTCTGTTGGGTGGAGTTGTTTGGTTGGGTTTTTTTGCCACTGAGTTTCAGGAAGGAAATATTGGTAAAACTGCTAGGCTTTCTGTCTTTTCAGCCCTACAGCACTTGAGGATGAGGAGGAGGAAGACGGACACACGGTTGTAGCCACAGCAAGAGGCGTATTTAACAGCAATGGTGGTGTATTGAGCTCCATAGAGACTGGAGTTAGTATTATTATACCACAAGGAGCCATTCCAGAGGGAATAGAGCAAGAAATATATTTCAAAGTCTGCAGAGACAACAGTATACTTCCACCTTTGGATAAAGAGAAAGGTAACAGCTGGCACTATATGCTGTTCTGTTATTTAATACAATTATTTTCCAACAAGAACAAAATAGAATATGAAAGTAACCTTAATATGCTTCAATATTTTTCCTTTTGAGATTGTAGTGTGTTCTACTGAAAAGTCACTTAAGTGAGAAACAATCTTGTGAAGTGCTTTTCTTTACTGACAGGTCTAAATGTTCATATTCTTATCTCAGTTGAGTTACTGAGTAGCTCTGCAGTGTAATTGTGTAATACTTCACATGTATTTCAAGAAAAATAAGTAACAGATTTTTCTTTCTCTTAACTCTAGGTGAAACACTTCTTAGCCCCTTGGTAATGTGTGGGCCTCATGGACTAAAATTCCTGAAGCCAGTGGAGCTACGCCTGCCACACTGTGCGTCTATGACCCCTGATGGTTGGTCTTTTGCTCTAAAATCCTCCGACTCCTCGTCGGGTATGCTGTCCTCCCTCTGTCCTTTTGGGGCTTTTGGGTGCTATCGTATAATTTAAGTTATTTTGGCTAAAGGTGATGCTGTGTAATATAAATCTCAATCATTGTATTTGTGTCAAACTCTCCCATTTCACTTTCATTACAAATGTCTTTCTTACATTTACTCATGGTGCAAATTCATAGCTAGAACCATGATAGCAGAAAAAGAGTAATATCTCTAGTCTATTAAATATTACCGTATTTTTCTATTTTGTCTTCTTTCTTGAGGACTGCTACAGCTGAATACACTTGAAATGATAGTCGCACTAAAACTGAGAGGAAATGAATATGTACCTCTGATTGGCCTTTGTAATATAACTGGTGTTTGTCTGTTGCTTAATTAACCATATAGGACTCTGGCAAATCTTAACAATCTGCATGCTCATAAATCATGATTTAACGCTTGTTAACTGTTTCCATGTGTGCAAGTTGATGCTAACAATTGGGTCATTTAAGAAAACTATAGTGTTCAGTAGAAGCATTTACAATTTAATCTAATGTAGCTGGTTTTTCCAAAAGACTTTTCTTGCTTGCTCCTACCTATCTCTCCTCTACTGCCTTTATCCAGAAGTCTCTGGTTGATAGTAAAAGTTGCAACTAGGTTGCAATTTTATTTACCTGTTCATTTTTACCTCACTGTGGCTTTCTGGGATGAGGGAGAGAATGTATTGGCTGAAATTGTCAGTGAGGAGCCTAACTGAGAATTCTGGGCAAGTTTCAAGCAATTTCATGAAACGGCTGTGAGGTTACAGAGATTTAAAAAGGAATGTTTGCACATCTGGGAAAAAAGTCTTAAGGTTTTATTCAGCTACTTTCAAAATTTCTGGTGGAAGGTTCAAGCCATTCATGTGCACATGTGATCTGAGTACTGAGTGAACAATGTACTTCTGTATACAGCATTTAAGCCACCATGTATGCATATCTTCTGTCACTAATGTATCTATCACTGTCAACACCAAAGCACTGATGCTTTGAAAGATTAAAGCATCAATCCCCTTCATGGGGAATCAATAATCTAGAGGTATTAATGGCAATAATTTCTAGTTGTTTTTTATAATCTATTCTATGCATGTGTTGCATGCATCTATTTAACAATGTGTGTATACATGGCAGTGTTAAACACGGGCTCATGAACGATAGGGTCCCAAAAGATATGACAACTATGTACAAAAACAATGCAGCACTTCCTTTGTAACTAATAGCACCTGTTCATGAACTTACTTGAAGTGAAGGGAGAGGACTCAAATGATCTAAACAATAACTGAAGTTACTGAGACATTTTCCTCCCTTTCCAAAGTGGGATGTGTGTGTGGCGCGCATGTGTGGGTGAAAGCAAGAGCGTGTATATTTAAACCCTAACACTTTCTGTACTGTAAATATAACACCACATTCTGTTAATCTGAAATGGGATGTATATCATAACATTGCTCTTTTGAGACAAACTTAAAAACTAGGCAATTCTGTCTTATGATATGTAAGTAGACCATACTGTGTCTTAAATAAATAATTGTTTTCTCTCTTTGTAAATTAGTTGGTTATGGGACTCTGATTCTTGGGGTGGCTTTATTATAACAGTTTATACAATTTTGGGGTTTCTCTCTCTTCAGTCGTCTGCTCTACCTCATCTTTTCTCAATGTATCCATGTTCTGTCCTAAAAGTGACATTCATTTGCACTTACTAACATCCTTTCTGCCACATTTAAGCCTCATACATTGGTATTTTACTGTTAAACCCCTTTGAAAGCTTGACTGATTCTGGTATTAAAACTGACCGGGGAGAAAAGTTGCCTTTTACGGCCACACTGATTAGAACATAAAAAATACTGAGTGATCTCTTCATTTTCCTTTTCAAAGCAGTTGTATGGGAAAATATGGGGAAAACATCCTCAATAGCTACGTATCCTTACTATGTATTTAGAAGGAAAGGTTGGAAACAAGTCTGCCTGTCTCATGTGCAAGACTAGGACTCGACCATCTTACAGTCCTGTTCTACTCTTCTGATATATTTGATCATAAGAGTTTTGAATGGAATGGAATTTCCTGAATCTATAAAAGGAAATATTCTCCAGCATTATTGAGGTTTTTGACTGAAATAAGCAATCTCAGCTGGTTGCAGTAAATTTGTTTGTACTCTCTAACTGTACACTGGCCACTTCTATTCTTTGTCACTACGTTAGATGTTGCCATCACTCAGTGCGTTGTGTACTTCATTTTGTTTCATGAGTTCTTCAAGAAAATTACATGGAATTTGTATCATTCTCACTTAATACCGAGGTCTCAGGTGTTTGCTCAGGTGTGTGACTGGGTTCTTTAGCTCGTTACACATTTGTCAAGGCGGATTTATTTGGCCAAGCTATTTAATGTCATTTATCTGAAAGGCTAAAGAGAACTTCAGTGCATTTTTCACCTTCTACTATGGTGGGATGATCACACCTTTTGTATAGTGGCAAGACTTGGTAGTGATTTTAGGTGGGTAAATGAAGAATAGTCTCCACTTAGGAGACAATTGACGGTGCAGATGGAATTGGAACCTTTGGTCTAGTGAGATGGTAGCTGATGACATTCTGTTGTAACAGATTGTTACCCAGAACCTTTTACCATGAGTAGATAAGATCTGTTGTAAAGTTTTTTATGTACCAGTTAACTGGAATCCCTTTTAGTCTTTCATGCTTTTAAACACCTATATTGGATGTAGCTGCAAAATGACTACAATCCTGTCTACAGTCATTTTCATCATAGAAAATAAAACTACCAATGTGTCATAGCGCTTAGTTACAACATGACTTCTAATTTGCCTCATCTGTGCTCAGAACTGTTCCAAGACACTTCAAATGCATCTTACCCACCTTAGCTTTTAAAATGTTTTATTTTTTTTCACTGGCAATTTAGGAAGGAGCTGGTGAACACCTGATTCACTGTTGATGAGCCTCAAATGGAAAGCACTGTGTTGGTGCTGTAGAGTAGTATGAGTTATATTTAACAGTTCCTGAGTGCCACAGCATCTGTTTTGAATAACTGACCTATCCTATGTTATATGAAAATGAAGGGATTTTTTTTTTATTAATAACATGCAAACTGCAGGGTTTTTTAAACCAGCAAACAAAACAGCAACAAAGAAAAAAAAAACCAAACAAAAAAGTGTTGCTTCAGAACTTAAAAGCTCCTGTCCAAAAGCTTGGTTGTTTCAAGATGTACACTGTGTGACAGCAGATACTAAACACCAGCATTGTGTTTTCCTCCCACAGGTGACCCCAAAACCTGGCAGAACAAGTCTCTTCCCGGGGATCCAAACTATCTTGTTGGAGCAAACTGTGTCTCAGTCCTAATTGACCACTTCTAAATATTAAGTTAGCTGACTGAGTAAATAATGTGAAACTGAGATGGACCTTACATATAAACTGAACCACTCTATCAAGTATTAACTGTTCTATAAGTGATAATGGATCTTAGTGTTTAAGCATCTTGCTTTAACTAACAATGATTTAGCAAGTACACTCTTTGAACCATGGTCACAATACATGCCACAAGTAGGGAGTGTACAGGGGGAACAAGGTGGGGGTTTTGCAGGTTCTGTATGCTTTGGTTTGGTTGTTCTTGTGTGTTGGGGTTTTGTTTGTTTTCTTTTTTTTTTTTTTTATTTTCTGTTAAAGGACACTACTATTATTTTGTTGTTATCTGAAAGTACCAATGAAATTATACACAGAGGAACTAAATTTGTTTCATACTCCAGTGTCGAAAACACAGATTTTGGCCTGCGTTTTTGCGACTGTGTGTTTTTAACTCACAAGACTACATTTTGGTCTCTAGTTTTTAAATGACTTTTGGTGTACATGTCCAATGGAAACGGCAGTCAGCTTGGGGTAGCACAGTTTAGATGTTTTCCTCTGCTGAGAGGTAATGCAAACACATCTACTTGCTGTAAATGGGAACGTTGTCCTGAGAATAGGGGGGAGGGGGAAAAGCATGTGGGATGACTATGGTTCAGTTGCCTCTGTGGATTTGTAAATTAACCACATTATTACAAACCTATTAACCAGCAGGGATGCCTTACCCTCATGTTTTTAATAGTCTTAGCTCTCATAGTTCTCTGTATTAAGTTTGTATGGCTTTTGTGCTTACTTAGATATTATATCATGAGAGACTGGGGTGGGGGGGGAACAACAAAAAATTGTGAGTTTGGTTTAGAGAACGAGTATTGTTTGTGTTCATCAGCCAGAAGAGAACCAGAAGAAAATGATGGTATGTTTTCTGCTATGCATTTGAAAATTTATAGATGTTATAGACCGCTTGTATATAATGCGTGCATACCACTTTTGTTTTTGGTTTGTAAATTAACTTTTATAAGCTTTACCTTTTTATATATATAAATATATATAAAAACAAACAAAGTTTCTTAAGGATATCTTTGTATTCTCATACCTTTTGAGCCTTGAACTTTGACATCTGCAGCAATAAAGCAGCATTTCTACAATATACGAACGAGGACATTTTTTAAAAATGCACAAAGTTGTTACCTTTTAAAGTGCTGCATTTAAAGAATATAACTCGGAATTCTCTACTTTGATTAAATTCTTGAAAAGTATCCCTACTGTAATTTGTCATAAGGATGCTGTACTATGTGCCCTGAAATGTATTTTTTTACTAATAGACAATTTATTACGGCACAATGGCACTACTACTGTTTAGATAATATACCACTGCATTCTGTTAATGAGTTATTAGCTATTCAGGTGTGGCTGATTTTTTTTTTTTCTCTGCAGTTATTAAAATTACACGTTTCTAAATATACAGAATAAAACTGTTTTTAAAATAATAAAGATGATTGTAGTACCTTATTGTTTCTGAAATGCATTTATGTGTACATAACACAATTTTGATTTTATTTTTTCTCTGTAAGTAGACAGCTGGATTCTGCCATATGTTCATACATGTAGCAGAACTCTTTTGTGGAGTCAGTTGGAGTTGCCTTCAACAGGGCTTCTGAAATTATGAGCTTCAGTGTGGATCCACTGGAATTACTCAATACAAGTAGGAGTGGTAGACTTATCTCTTGGATCATTATGTTGGTGCTAGTTTACTTGTTACACCTATTCTTCCAAAAGCTTTGGTAGTGTTCTAGCATGTAGATTTACACGTAGTGTAGCTGTGTAATTTTAAAGTTATTCCTACAGAATCCCGTTACCTGTTTGGAGTATCCCATGGCTAACTAGTATTATTTCATCAGGGAAAGTTAGTTCTAAAATATGTTTTTTAAAAATGGTGCGAAACAGTGCATAACCCTGATGCTTCCATTCTCTGCTTCTGCTTACAAGTAAGTTTTGTTTCCCGGGCATGACTTAGCCCAGAAGATGCATTCACTGCTGTTACTGCTCCTCCTCATGGCTTATCTCACTCACTAGCAGAGCAGGAGAGAGTCCTTGGCTGAGGTTGAGCAAAACTACTTGACAAAACTAAAACATCAGTGTTAACAACTGTAATATAATGAAGTTCAAAGCACAGCACAGTGCCACGTGCTAAGAAGAAAATTAGGTCCATCCCAGACAAAACCAGGACCATGTGAAACACTACAAAAGGAGTCAGTCAGACTTGAGGCACCCTGGCATTACACTGCATGGACTACTTGCAGTGATGTTATTTTGTGTCTTGGGCATCCTGAGTCCAGCATGCTGTAAGGTGTAACTGTCCTGTGTTGATTGTACTGTAGTGATCCAGAAAACATCTTTCTGCTCTTCTGTTTTTGAAAGAGTGTAGAGTTATGCCTTTCTATCAAAAGGGGAAAAAAAAGACAGCTTTTGCTCTGTTGTAGTTTCATAAATGAAATGAGAAAGCTGATGCTGTTCAAAAATGTGGCAATTCTCTACTGCAAAGCAGCCTGTTGAAGAAATTGTCTTTTGCTGTCTTCCTGCAGCAATGTTTGTCAGAGTGTCTGATTTAAGCCACATGCATGTCTTTCTTGTTAAATCCCAATGCTTTTGGTTAAATCATGGCCAGTGAGAATAACTAGGCTAAAATAACACATTGATTTTAAAATAATAGTGGTTTTGAAATCTTTATCCTTGCAAGAGGTTGCGTTCATTACATATTTTATATAGGCTAGGGTCTGCAAGAGGTAAGTTCACCTGTACCATTTTGATATTGTTTCTATGTACTGTTTAATGAGAAGTTCAAAAATTGCATCTCTCAGTTCTTCCTATTTGTCTCAGTGATGTCCTGGTCAGCTTTGGCCCTGCAAATTGTGCAGAAGTGTTAAAAATTTAAATCTCAAGTCTTGTGTTCATTTTTAACAAATGCCTTCAGTGTTGGAAACAGACAGTGGATACAGAATTACTGTTTCTCTCTGATGCAGGTTTTTGGTAATTTTTTTTTTAAATCAAGAAATTGAGCAGTAAGTATTCAGTGATACATACACTAACAGTTACAGTTGTAAAAGTAATCTGTTCCTGCCAGCCTGGGTTAGGTGAAGCAAATCGGCAATTTTAGGGTCTGGTTGAAGATTCTCAGCTGCAATGTAACCTGGACCAGGTGATGGAAATCAAAGCCATACAGGTTTGGAGAATAGATGTTGTTAAGCATATCTGAAAAATGTGTTCTTAGTATCTAAGTCGCTTGAGGAAAGCATTTGTCGAAGCCTTGCTGAGTGCCATGGTGGTCTGGGTATGTACAGAGTTCTCTGGCTACTGGCTCCATCCATTGGCAAAATCAAATGATGGGGTAAAAATATTTTTCGTTACATCCAAACTGTGCATTATGATCTTGTAAGCAAGGATCTGAAGATAAATACACTTAGTATTACATTTTCTTTACAGTATTTTGCACCACTTGTCCATTTTATACAAAGGTTGATGAGCCCGGTAGGTAGGCTGTGAAAATAAATTTCAGCCTGTTAAGGTAAGTGCTGGTTGAAAACATGGTGGTTAAGGTATTTGTTTCTAAATTATATTAAAAATAAGCAATATTTTCTCAGAAAAAATATTACCTACTTTCAGCATTGAGGCTTGGAATTTGGGTGAAGATCTGAGTGAGAAACAGGCTGTAGAATTTAAGGAAAATGAGATCGGGCATTTAGTCTGGTAGGTTCTTTTGTATCTTGGCATTCAGTTACTAATGGTGATACTAACTTATATACATGTAAAAGCCTTGCCAAAGATTTAGATGATTTTGAGGTAGTCTTGCCAGAGTGAAACCTGGCATTGAAAATTATTCCTTGCAGAAAGAAGATGATAAGAAACTTCTTTGCTAGAAGGACCATTCGTAATACAGAGTTTGATAGAGAATTTGCAATATAAATGTTGTAACAGTGAAACTGGCAACAGTGATTTCCCTCCTAATTACACTTCTGTCCTTCCTGAGTTAATGATCAAATATTTCAAAATGCAAAATAAAAAGGTAAGGTAGCATTAACTGTGTTGGGGATACAGAAATTTATGTATTTGTTTATTGAAGTAGCATCTTAGTAAAGCAGTACAGCGGGAAAGTCAGCTTAGTGCTCAGGAAATAGTTGCTTAAAATTAAGGTTTTGCCCTAACTCGTTTTCAGCTTACCTTGTCGAAAAGCTGCGTAAAGGCACAAGATATATGCAGGTGCAAACCTTACTGTATAGAAAAAAATGCTGTGAAATGAGCTACATAAAAGTAACCTGCTGCCCCTGTAGAACAGCCAGAGCTTGTGGCAGAAGCAAGAGTTGCAGCCCTTTTCCCTGAGCAGCACTAGTGCTGGCAGTCCCCCTGGTGCTGCCAGTATTGGCGCCACTTTTTCATTCCTACCAGCAGCACACTGAAGTTTCTTACAGCACGTGTCTGCTGAGAATGTGGGGATAATGAGAGTGGGTTTGTGTGTCTTTCAGTTATATTTCATGTACAGACTTTCATTTCTTTCTTAATTGACATCATGGTTCTAGGCAGTTTTGGAAAGGTAATTCAGACATAAGCTATTGCAGTAATATCTGTGCAGCTGTGTTAGTCTCACTGGGATAAAGCTTACTCACCTGGTCCCCCCACTCCCACATCCTTATGTGGGACTGTGCTGGGGTTTCTTTGGTTTCAAGAGAGTGAAGACTTTTGTTTTCTGGTTTAGTGGCATTTAAATGCAATTCACATACATGTAATTTCCATTATTTAATGGGTATAAATGGCACAGAGTCGTGGCCTGTGATAGTAACAGCTGTCCAGTTTTAAACCATGCCAGTAAGAGGAGAGAGCAGTTTTCCACAAAACACTGAAAGCTGTTGCTAAGCAGGGAGGGTTTCCTGAGAGCCCATAAAGCTGATCCTGCTGCAGTGTTCTGTTTAACAGCACCCCCACCCCCAAAAAACCTGCCACCTCTAGCAGAGTTCCCTGATGATGTGTTTTCTGGTGAATTTGTGTACAGGATGCAAAAATGTCTACTCCCAGTGAAGGTGAGGGAGGCTGGCATTGCCCTGGCAGCGAGGAGCTCAGCATTTGCCTTTCTGCAGTGTGAGAGTAGGTGATGAGCAAGCACAGAGGTCTGTACACAAAGCTCCTACATTTTTAAATGAAGAGCAGGCACTATTCTGAATACCCCTAACTTTTGCCATGTTTTCTGTCTCTCTTTTGGTGGGATAGTTAGAAGTTTGCCAGTGACCTTGCTCTCCTGCTCTGTAGGCAGTAGCTTTCTGAAGTGTACTGTGGCAGTTAGTGATCTGCGAGGCCACTGCTCTCGGGTGTGGCTTTCCAAGCACTTAACAATTCTGGAGGAATTAAGTGCCACTCTTCATTTCGGGATGTGATCCTTGTTTTTTTAAAATATCAAAAATAAAAAGCAACTAGCTCAGGCTTTCTGGTGGTAAAGCCATGTATAGAAAATACACCGTAATGACATGCAAAAATTCCTGCATGGAGTCCAGGCCAAAATGTGACAGAAGTAGAGGAGTGCAAGTTCTTGATGTGTGCATTGCTGCTTCAATTCAATCCTATTGTAAGATAAAAAGGTATTATTTTATCATAGCTAACTAGTTTTAACAGTCATGGAAATTGTCATTAAGGACCACTCTGAAAACCCATCAAAGAAACATAAAATGTATCTGAATACAAACAAGTGAAAACCAGAAAACTGTTCTGCCTATCCAGTGTATCCTTCAAGTCTGGTTTGATGTATATACACATACACACCTGCCACTACTGTAAAATGTGAGCTTTGCGGGTAACAGTGGAGATGTGGTTGTATATCTAAGTCTTGTTCACCTCTCATAGGATCCGTTGGACATTCTGAGGTGATCAGAATGCATGTCTGTCACAGAACTTGGTAAGCTTCGAACTTCTCCTGGATTTTCATAGAAATTAGGAATAGTTTTACCACATGGTCTTGAAGGGTGTTGATCACATAATAATAATAGTAATGTGTATGTAATTGGACTATTCTCGACAGACAGGGAACAAAAGGGTTTGTGAGCAAAAACACCACTTAAAATAAGAAGTTTGCTTTTTCATACCATGAAAGAAAAAGAATTAAATTATATAATTAAAACCACTTCAATTAAAAAGGAGTAATTCAAATCAGCAATTTGTGTTAGATTGCTTTGTGCAGGCTTCTGCACAATGAGAACTCCATCAGAGCTCCTGTGCAGTGTATTTGTAACGCAGATTGGTTAACACAAAATCACACTTAACTTCTGACAGCCTCTTACCAATCCTTTTGATTTATCAGGCTTAATACTGGTAAGTGCTCCTGGTTTTTTTCTGCAGGCTGAAGAGCTGCAGCAGCCTTTGAGCTCACATGTGAGTGAAAAAAACAACCACTGGGGGGGAGTCTTACCTAAGAAACAGCAAACAGCTTTAGAGCAGGGGAGATGTCAGGAAAGGCAGCAGGTTTATATTGAGTGCCAAAAGATGCCGCTCAAATGTGATGGTCCTTCCTTTTTTATTCATTCCTTGGGCATTTTCACATCAGACTGTACTGTAAATAAATATATTTGAACTTACTAACAACGAGTTAATTGTATAATTGGTCTTTTCAAATTTGTATGGCTGTTGTTAGGATGCTGCAGTCCTGCCCAGCCTGGGGAAGCTGTCAGAGGTGCAGTGTCAAGCACTGAGCCTGGGGCTGGGCTGTGAGTCCAGCTGTGCCCAGATGTGTGGCAGCTGTGTCCCCCTCTGTGTGCCCAGGCTGGCCTCTGCAGAGTGCCCAGAGCTGCTGGCTGCAGGCAGCTGAGCCCTGCGCCGCGTGGACACAGCCACGCTCCAGAGCACTGAGCTCCACGGAATTGCTTCTGTGTTTTGTAAGAAAAGTGACATTAGCACAGGACCTCAGATGTCTCGGCTGTCATTTAAAACTAGCGTCAGAGCTCGTAAACAAGAGGCATGTTCTTACAGAAGGTAGCCGAGGGGAAGATGTTCAGAGTATTAATGCAGCCATCAGAAAGCCTGGCATGGCCTTCAGTGCTGTGGCAATAGGGAGCCCAGAGCTGCTCATACAGCTAAAGGTTGTCCGTGTTCCCTTCAGTGTAAAGGACTTGCAGAAATGGTCTTTTCTCATGTTCCTTCTGAAGGAAGGCTTCAGGCAGGTTGGCTTAATTTTTTTGAGACTCGCTGCCTCTTGCAGAAAACAGTGATTGCTTGAAGGCTGCTTTTGTAGTTACAAAACAGATGTTCTTGTTTAGTAAGCTATGAAAGCAAAGGCAGAGACAGTGCAACAGGAATCTCAAACTCACTGGGGCGAGTTGTGGTTGTGCCATCTCACTTTGCTACAGCACAGTATTTTCTGCCCTTGTCATTTTTCCAGGACTGTGGGTTTTCTTTATGGGCTAATAAACTGACAGGGGAAATGCCTGAAGGATGCTCTGATGTAATATACCCAGCAAGAGATTATGAACTTTTATAGACTTTTTTAATCTGCAGTTAATTCATTTTTCATGTTCTCTTTGCATAAACTGTTATCTCTTTCAAACCAAATTGCAAACAAGCCTTAGGAAAGAATTCAGTGTAGTACAGAGTAATTTCCTAAAGAACAGTCTGTGTAAACCGTACTGCTAGGGTTTTTTTACTAGCTCAGAATGTTTTTTTCATAACAGTATGATGTCTGTAACGATCTGAATGGTGTAATCTGGATCAAATTCTAAAATAAAAGGATTTTCTGCTTGGTGTTTTTTTCCAAACCTTTTTTCTTCAGGAGAAGTAGATGACTTCTGAGCCATGGGAATATGTAACAAAATTCATGTTTAGACTGTTGGGTACTTATGTATATGGAGTTAAGAAAATGAAATTGATAATGGCCTTCTCAGCATTGAGACTTTGGCTTTAAACGGATGATTTGTTATTAAGCCCTTTCTAACTCCTTGTTTTCTTAATTGTTTTAAGAAAATAGTTATATGGAGTATAGATGATAATTTTGCTATTAACAAAACAGAAGTT
The DNA here is from genome assembly GCA_013397895.1 of Origma solitaria. Classification (NCBI taxonomy): domain Eukaryota; kingdom Metazoa; phylum Chordata; class Aves; order Passeriformes; family Acanthizidae; genus Origma; species Origma solitaria. The sequence goes on along the minus strand of VZRL01003889.1, from coordinate 722,286 downwards.
AAATGCCAAATGTTCTATGAATACCTTTATGTAATTTCATAGGCCTTGGAAAAATCTACATGAAATTTAAAAGAAAATAGTAATAATATCCTTTTTTTGAAGAAAGAATATTTTAATCCAAGAAGATCAAAGATCTACTTATCTCTAGTTTTCTGTCAAAATGTACTAATTTTGGGTGATGAGATCAGATATTTCTTGCAGCAGGCACAGCCGAGTAAGAAATCTTTCTGTTAAGCAAAAAATTGATGTTCCAAAAATGTTTCTGCTCTTGACTAGAATGAACAGATATTTTAAGTGTTTAGTGAGGCAATGAAAGCCAGGGATCCATCTGTGCATCATTTTATTCTTAGCGAATGTAAAGTTCTAAAAATATTTGGGAAAGGATGCTGGGGTTCTGGTGCAGAGTTATGTAAGGATAAATATAACTAGGGAGAGTAGTATTTGCTAATACTATATGCAGAATTCCAGAATGTTATGTCCCTGTGTTCATGGGTATGGCATTTGCTAAGTAATTTTGTTGGGATGTTTATTTTGCATTAAGAACAGCCATTTTGGGACCAGTGAGTAAGCAGACAGACCCAAAACAGAGATGGTGTAAGTAATTTATTTCATTCTGTATGTCTTGATAAATAATGAACATAAATGCAAGGTCACTCCTCATAGTAAAACGTTAAATTTGTGGACAAGTTTTCCTAGGTGAATCACTTGACATGTAATTAAAAGTAAGTAGAAGAAAACAATTCCACAGCAAAGTTACCTCCAAAACCTCTACAATAGTCCAGGTCTCACATGTAGTAGCTGCTCAGGGTTTCTTCTTCAGTGTCCATTCAAATATACTTCAAGGAATTTTCTCAATGTATTTGGGAAAGGAAAAGCAAATTGAGAAGAGGTGGATAAAAGTGAATCTTGTACAGTCACAACTCCTGTGGAGCAGTAGTGCTGCTCAGCTGCAGTGTAGCTGAATGCAGAGCCAATGGAGTTAATTGCAGAAGTGAAACCAGGTTCATTTTCAATTCCAGTAATAGGAGTTGCAATACATAACCTTTATTCTACATCTTAATTTTTTTAGTGTACATTGTTTGTGATTCGAATGTAGAAGTGATGTTTTCCTCAGCACCAACAGAAGGCAAATTGCTGTGGTAAGAAAACGTTGCACTGTGGCTACGTGGCCTCATGAAATGCCTTGTGCCTCTTCACTCTTTGGTGCCGTGCTCTGGTATATGGAAAGCTCTTTCCTCTGCTGCGTGTCGCCATCAGAGCACCTTGTGAAGGTCTTGGCAGGGAGCGCTGCGATTCACTGAGCTGCAGCTCTCATTCTGGCACTGTGCCCTTGCAGCAAAGGCATCTGCAGTGCTCTCCTGGGCTGCATTAGGCTAACTCTTGGCAGCTGCTCGAGGAGGGGATCCTTTCCCTGGGCTCTGCACTGGTGAAGCCATGCCTGGAGGTCTCTTCAGTGCTGGCTCCTCAGTACGGGAGCGTTGTGGATGTGTTGAAGACAGTGGAGCCTAGAGCCACGGAGATGGTGAGGGGAGTGGGGCAGCTCTGCTGTGAGTGAAACCTGGGACAGTTCAGCGTGCAGGGGAGAAGGCTTGCAGGGATCTTTTGTTTTTAATATATATAGAAACCAACTACCACCAGCGTGGGTGCAGTGAAGGTAGAGCCAGGCTCTTTGCAGAGGTGCCCAGAGGCACAAGAGAGACAGAGGGCACAGAATGGAACCCACAGGATTCCTTCTGAACGTCGCAAACCAGTTATTTGCTATGAGATTGCCCCTTGAGGTCTTGGACTCTCTCTGTCTTTTGAGTTAGTCAAAAGCCACCTGGCTCTGGGTGACCCTGAGCAGTGAAGGCTGGACAGGGTCACCTCTGGAGGTCCCTTCCAACCTTAACCATCCTTTGATTTTTCTGACCAGCCAGCATAACTCTCATGCCAACCCCAGTGAAGCTGTTGCCTCATTTTTAAGCGTCTAGGTGTATTTAATCGATGAACTGCTCTGGCCAGCTAATTTATGAAGGATCTGATTGTGTCCAAAAAATGTGGTGATGAAAATACCATGCTTCATAAAGGCTCTTTAAGACACTAATGTGGCTTAAAAATTGGTTAAGGAAATTTCTCAGTTGCTGTTACTCCTTCTCTACTCTGCTGTCATACTGTTGTTTATGCAGGAAGATTGGTAGCAAATAAACATAACAGTTCTAGCTCAAAATCTCTATTTGTGGGTTGCATATTTTTCCCGTTAATTGAACAAAATGCACTTGTAGCTGTCCATAGCTCTACTTTAATCTAGCTAAATTGTTTATGTTCAGTGAGGCTTCCTGAATGAAATGGCTGCAAAGTTGCCACAGTATAGTATGGATGTTGCTGGTAGTGCTTTTATCCTATAATGTGATCTTATCATGTAATACTTCGAAATTTGCACTCAGCAGACATTAATGCTGTAAAGCTTTCCTTATTTACACAGCATTTGCCGTATTTAGAAGGTAAATAAACTCACCTGTATTTGGTGCCCAATGTCAAGAGGTATTTAAAGCTTCTAATAGTAGAAGTGATCTGGTTTTTGCAGCAGTAGTAGCACTCTGCTGCCTAATCAGTAATTTTCGTCTGGATATGCTGCAGCTGCCTCTGTCTGCCTTGGAAATGATTGTGTTTGGTGCCTGCAAGCAGCAAGGGCACTGTGACATGTCAGGGGCTGGGGGGGACAGGCATGAACAGAGCACTGTGGGTTGTGCAGGTCTTCATCTGCTCTGGTCTGTGTAACTTCAAGGTTGAAGCTATGGCTCTGATCTCTGTTCCATTGTTATTTTCTCACTTGAATAGTTTCTCACTGAACATTCCCAGGAAGGTTTCATGTTAGACAATAAAATCTGTTCTTGCCACCCAGTGAACCTCTGAATACCTTTGAAAATAGAATGAGGCTAATGGAGAAGGTAACACTTTATTCTTACTGGAAACTAGAGCCTCCTTTGTCACAGTTAAATATTTACAGCCCATGTTTTATAATTCAACAGGAAAAGGTTAGAGAATTCAGACATTAGAGTGTTTTGCTGTAGTACTTGTAAGATTCAGCACGTGACAAAAATGATTTTAGCTTCTAGAATACTGCTTTATTTATGAACTGTCCCTGTCAGGGACACTAATTTGCACTTTGCTTGCAGTGCAAAAGCTGCCAGGCCAGCTGTTGGATGCTGAAGCAACCTATTTATACATAGGCCTCCAGAGCAGAAACTTTTCCCAGTTACACACAGTTAAGATTTAATTTGTCACTTCAGTTTTTGTGTGGGATCACAACTGGGGACTGTTTGGCTTCAAGTGATGACTGAAGTTGGATTTTATTTGCAGCTTTCTAAGAAATAGTTTTCCCTCTGATTTAGGAAGTGACTTGTATTTTCCTTTTTGTTGTTCTCCAGCACTGGGGATGGAAGCTTAGAGCTAATAAATGCCATAAATGTGTGTTTGTAGCCATCACTCCATTTAAGTGACAGATCTTTCCTAACATGTAATAGGCTGCCCACTGTGTCTGACTAATAATTGTTAATGTGTTCCTCTCCTGAAGCAGAGAAAGGCTGCAGCCAGTAATTTGAAATGTGTGTGCACATAAGGCTAATCCAGCTTTTGTGTACTGGTGTTAAGAGTGGTGTAAAATTTACATGATGTGTAAGGAGACATGGTTTTCAGTAAAAGAAGGGAAAATCAGGCTTTGGATTTTTTCCTAGTGATCACAGGAGGGTCATGTTATGAACATAATATAGACACTGGGATGCTATCAGAAATTACTATAGTAATCCCTACTATAGTAAGGGATTAGAAGTAATAGTAATGTCAACATAATAAGTTAAAATAGTACTCTATTAGTTGGACATGCCAAAAGAAAATCATACTTCTCTTCTACATTTTCCAGCCTCAGGTTTCTACAGCAGCAACTAGCTTTACTTCACTTAGAGATCACAACAAAGCCTATTGTGGACTTGCAATATACATTAGGAACAGGTGGGAAACAATAGCTGTATCACCTCAATTTAGCAACTTTTTACTTATCTGGCTTCTACTTAAACCTTTTGTTAAATGTACTCTTAATTTGACTTTGCAGTTGGTGAAGTTTTCAGCAGTTCTAAAACTACAGACTTTTTTGGAAATACCACAACTGAGCCACACTTACTCAAGAGACAAGGACAGTGAAGGCGCCAGACTGACACGGATAAAAGTATTATCGTATATTGCATGTGTGAGTTAAGCAGTTCTGAAATGCTGTGTTACGGGCACATATGGCAAGAGCTGTGTAATCAAGTTGTTCTGCCTGGGTAGAGATTGCTTATGAGAGGAATGATGGATGGTTGCAGATAAGCTATTGCCTAATAATCCATGCAGTTGGTGAAGTGCTTGTGTTGCTCTCACTCGTGCCTGGCACACACAGCCCCACCTCCCAGCACTCTGTGTCACTGCTGCTCTGGCTGCTCACTGAGGAATGCTGGGGGATACAGCAAATCATGCTTGGAACTTCAGTTTTGCTGTAAGATACCACGGGAGGGGAGAAATGAGCTATAAATTACTCTGGCAGATATCAATAGTGAAGTACTGCTATTTATTGTTTAAGTATTGCTTCTAAAGGGTTTAAAACACCATTTTTTGCTGAATCTTCCCCTGCTAGTGAATCTGCCCTTCCACAGAGAATTACAAAGACACCAAATCTGAAGATAGCAACTTCTGGGAGAGGCTTTTTTTAATGTGCTATTTAATATGTATAGGAATGTCACCAGTTGACTCTCAAAAGGATAATGACTTCATTATGAAATGCAAAAATTATAAACAGGAAATTGGTTAAACTGTGTGTCAGGGAACTCCAGTGTAGAGCCCATTAACTCTGAAAACCTGCTGTGTCTAAGAACTGCTGTATTTGAAGGGCATGTAGGGAAACAGACCTCAGTAACAAAGACCAGCAAATCTCCTGCACTTTGTGGTAGTGATTAGTTTGGTTTTAAGTCCTTCATTAGACTATCTTTGAATATATCCTTTCACGTGGAGATGAGCAGGAGACTGCTCTGTTGGAAACCTTCCCATCTGTGAAGAAGAGTTCGTAAGAGGTCCTGAACTTGTTTGGAGGAGGACTGGAGTGGCTGTGCTGTACTGAAATGAGATTGCTCTCTGATGCTGGCCAAGAGGATTTGTTAAAATAGCTTATGCAGTTGGGTAAGCAGTAGCTTTTGTGTCCGTGGTCTTCACCAGGCAGAGCACTTTGTCTGTAAGCAGACAAAGTTTGTTAGGAACAGTTCTAATTAAGGAGGGGTAACTTACTGGGTACCTTAATAAGAGCTGTTCCTAGGGTATTAAAAACACTGATTTGTAATGTGTTTTGATTAGTGGTAGCCCAAAGCTTTATTATGGGGTTAAGTTTGTTCATCTTCCACCTTTCTCTAAGTAATTAAAATAATGATCAATCCATCTCCTGTTACGGAATGGAGATCACCACTTCAGGGAACCTGTTCCAGTGTTTGACTACCCTCATAGTAAAAATAAAAGATTTGAAAAAAATACGGAGAAAGCCATATATTCATTGTTAACCAATAATACATGCTCTGAATATTCACTTTATTCTCTTCTGTACCCCTATTTTGGTAAAGCAAAATTATCCTCATTCCTTCAAAGCTGTTCTCTTCAGTTCCAGCATTTCCTCTTGCTCAGAAGCCTCTGATGCCTGTAGTGCTGCCTGTGCTGTGCTAATTACTATTATTCCTCAATGGTTGTAATGTCCTAAGATTTGGAAGATGAATCACAGCAGGTGAGGGACTGGAAGCTGTCAGTCCCCAACCCCAGTAAGGTAAAATACAGACTACCAATCATAACATTCTACATCGTGAATCAAAAAAAATCAAGTCCTACTTTTGTTGGATTATAAAATGTTATTTTTATGGGATAGAAAATAATAAAAAGCCCAGGTTGTTTTGTATATCAAACCTGTTTGTACTAATGACACTTTTATCTGTACCTTTAATATTGCTATTAAAAGGGACTTAATTAAATGCTTTGTGATTTATGGAAATAGCCTGTAATAGCTCAATGTGCTTATACCTTCTTGAAATTCCAAAAACACATTGGGCTAATGCAGCTAATGGCAAGTCCATCATTGCACCACCTGTCTATTAGTGATTTGCAAGGCCTATTAAGTCTATTTATCATTGAGCTGATAAGAGGCAGAGAAAAAAGAATAAGGTTAGAATAATTTTCATAGAGGAAAATGGCAAGAGGAAGTGGGCAAGGTGAAATAATTATTAAAAAGAGTGCAAAACTTGTTAAGTCACAGTTCTCTAGTTCTTTAAATTAGAATGTTTCCTGAGAGTTTGATCAAAGAAGCAATTTTAATGGGTTTTTGAAGGAAAAATAGTGTGGTAGGCTCTTTGAAAGTACCCTGACAGACATCCTTCCCTTTGCAGTCTGATAACCAAAGGGAAGACTTGGAATTTACCCAAATTCTGAATTACATAGAGTAGGTATCTGTTTTGGAGAACTTTGTCTCCCCAAAAGTGTGACTCTAACGTAGATTTTAGATTAATTTAGAGCTTATGCTCCTCCAGGATAGCACCTGAGTCTTATAAGCAATTTCCACAGTGGTGTAGGCAGCATATTCTATATTTACCAGCAATCAACTGAAAATACAAATATGAAAAATAGGTTTGTATGCACAGCAGAAAGCAAAATAGCTAGTAATATACAGAGGTAAGAGGAATTTACGGAGTGCTATAAAACCTTGTTAAAAATGATATATAGTTCTTGTAGCTTTATCTGGGAGAGGGAGTGGGGAGCTATAATTGTCCTTCAGTTGCACAGATCAAATTGGAAACATTATTTAATATTTATATTCCATAATGTTTTTATTTCAGTCCTGCCTTATGTGAACAATATGTTATTTTATCAGCTTCTATCTCTATATTGAAAGTAAAAATGTTCCTTATCTTTAATAGCAGCAGAACATTTACAGTAATGCTTTTCTTAAAAACAAAACCCCTATGGCATAGCCATAGCCCCCTGGACAGGAGGCACATTGGGCACCATGGGAGGACACCGAGTGTGGTGCCCCAGTGCAGCAAAATGCCTGGGGATGTACTTGGTCGACAGTGTCTGCAAGTCCTGTGTTGTAGGATTGGCATCTGTGGTGTTTCGGTCGGTTTGTTTCAGACGGTCGGGACGGAGACGAGAGATCTCTGGAGTTTGGTCTTAGAGCATGAGGTTTATTGTGAAAGGGCGTGGGTGTAGGGGAGCTGCTGGGAGCTGCCAGACACAGCTCAGAGCAGGGCAGAGAGGGGAGAGAGAGAGAAGAGAGGTACAGAATAGAATACAGAAGAATAGAATAGAAGTACCGTGGTTGCCGTTTACAATACAATAAATCATCTTCTGTGCTGAATATTCTAATTTTCACTAACCAATCTAGAACAAGCTACAAATCCTACAACATTTACATACAGCCTATGAGAGTCATTGCATTACCATACGGCGTTAGATTTTAAACCCTAAAAACTGCTTTTTGGACCCTCTGCTAAGTTGGTAGGGTCTGCTCTGACCCTTGGAACTGTCCGCAAGCAGAGGGGATTGTTTAATCAAAAGGGGATTCAGTGGCCATACCATTGTTTTCCAGTTATTTAGTAACTGGGGTTTGGTCTCTCAAAGCTTGTCTTCATTTCAATCTCGCTTACAGTTTCCATATTCTCAGCATCTTTTGCCAGGTAATCATATTTATAAGCCTTTCCTATTTCATCTTCCCCAACACTGTGTGAATTAAAGGGATGGCTTTCCAACAGGTGTCACCTCTGTGGCTGGGAATGCCAAACATCCCCAAAGAAAAAGGATTGAAAAGGACCTGCAGCCTTCAGAACTGTTTGAATGGCTTATGCTGTGAGAATTCGGCAGGGTAAGAAGCACAAACAGAATAGCAGGTTTCCCTACGTTGTTTCTCAATTATTGGAGCTTATAAAGTTACTTTTCCAACCCCAGGAACATTTCACCCTGATAATGATTAGAGACTATGTGATACTGCTCAGAAACTGTTCAGGCAGCAATGTGAGGAGAGCAGGGAGCATTAAGCGGTTGTTAGGTTGAAACAAAATCTTCTGAACTACTAAGACATAATTAGGCTTTCAGTGGGGAAAGAAAAATATAATTTAAAGGCCTTTACTAAACTTGGTTTTTCCTGAAGTGTTTACCTAACAGCTGTTCTCCTAAGGGACTCCCTTCTGAATTATTCAGTTCCATAGTACAACACCGATTCCTACTCAGGGGTCTGAAATACTCAGAGAAAAACTTGAAATAATAATCCAGCTAGTCTCCCATTCTGTGTAATGAAGCCACTGCCTCCAAATTGCTCTGGCTACCTCAGGCCCCAGCGCCCTTTGAGCAGCACCACTTTATTGCAGGAGATGTGTGAAATGGTACCGCTCTGAGCAAGGGCTGAGCCTGGCCCTGGCCCTGGCAGTGCCAGGGGGAGCAATGCTTTTTGCTGCAGGGTGAAAGAGAGGGCACTGAGCAGTCTGGCAAACCATCAAATGGCCCCTTGGGAAGAAATGCTTTAACAAGAGGGAGATTTAAAAACAGAAAAAAGTATTAAGAATTGTGCTAAAATACTGGCTGAAGAGTAATCCTAGCTGTACTCAAGCTGACCTTGTTAATTTTCCTGGTTCTTAGAGAAAGAAGCACAAAGCCTAAATGAAATTTCTCACTAATGCTTTTGTTTGAAGGGTAGTGAGACAATCTGCTTAATTATTTTTGGCAGTTCAGATAAGACTGTTTTTCAAATGCTTGTCATAGTAACTAATAGTCTGTTAGAGTAATTGCTTTTTCTGTATGTACACCTCGCTATTCAGGGTTTTTGTATTACTGTTTTTAGTATAAATCCTCCAGGGAATTTTTCTCTCTGCCAATCCATTTTATATCCTTGGCTTACATTCCACCTATATAGCTTTTGCCAGATTTCCCTGTATTAGTCTCTGACAATCACCATAATATAAGAGGGATGTGTAAGTTTTTTGTTTGTTTTTTAAATTATCACCTAAAATATTCCACTTAGAGACATAAAAAAATTAAAAACAGAGATTGGCAATGGAATACAATTCTTTTGCATATTAAATCCTTCTTAACTTGGCATTGCCAAAACCAAAGAGAGACTTTCATTCCACCTGTCATTTCTACAGACCTCAGGCCACAGTGGCAAGGGACGCTGCCAGCACTGTTCCCTAGGCAGCCACGAAAGTACACTGCTCATTATGCACTGATATTCCACAGGGATTGTTTTTATTTCCCCTCAGGCCAACAGTGAGCTACTTTGGAAAATACATAGGCACTATTCCTTTAAAAAGAACAAGTGCCTGTCTTTGAGTTAGAAGAAACACTGTATGGGAAATGATAGAAAATGTTCTTTTCCTTTTGAGGAAAGCGTCTTCAAGAAGTGTTCTTGGCTGCAGTCATTTGCATCGGTACCATCTACTGTTTATAAGAACAGTGACAGAACCTTTTAATTCCTAAATACTCAGCCAGTGTCTGTCCATTGCCTTGGCCACAGCCAGCCTGTGCATTTTAGGTGTCCTGCTTGGAGTGATCTGTTCCTTCTGAACTGCAGCCCTGCTGAATCATTGGTCCCGTAATCATTTTTTGCACCTTCCAACACAAGAATATTAATTCTGGCAGAAACTTAGCCATTTACTTTCTGACCAGACAAAAACTGTTTTAAGGAGTGCCACCTGTGTGGAATGAATGCTCTATTTTAAAAGCACTTTGAAGTGCAAAGAAAGCTTTGCATGCTGTTAAAAAAACCCACACCCAACGGTCAGAACACTGTCAAAAATGGAATATTGCATTTTTATACCGATTTAAGTAGACAGTTAATACTAGATTTTCACAGAACAAATTTAATTTCTTGACTTGCTCCATATTTTTCTATGCTGAAAGGGACGTTATAGTTTTGTGCATAAATAAGCCATTTAGACTTACAACAGTAAAAATAAAGATTCTTGGTACATAAGGATAACAAGTTTGTAAAGTCTTTTCCTAATATTAATCGTACCTGAATCATAAATATATAATAAATAATTATGCAGAAGTTATCTCTTCCTGAAGGCTTTTTTCATAAAGTGTCCAGTAAGAGTTGTCTCAATTTTTTGTAGTAAATATATATTTCTGCCATTCTGCTACCAAAAAAAGTCCATATAATGCCCAAGAACCCCATATATCTCAGGAATTTATTCGAATGTAATATTCTACATGTGAGATGCATTTCACAAAAAAAATAACTTCTCTTCAGACATGCTTGTTTTAAGGAAATAGTAGTCTGTTCTACCTCAGAAAAAAATCTACTCTTTACCAGACAGTATGTTGAAGTTAGAAAAAGTTTATCTCCAATGCCTGGACAGAGATGAACAGTAAGTTTGACTTTAAAATTGTATCTTGAACAGAGGTGAAAGTAGGAAGTGTAAGATTTTTTTTTTTTTAAAGGTCTAACAATTAAAATTCAAGAGAGATTTAAGGAGCCTAATTAATAACTATGCAAAATTTGGTTCTCTAAACTTTTCAATTCTTAGTCATCCTCAGCAGCAGAATCAGCTGTACTGTTCTGCAGAGGGAAATGTTGTGTGTCTGGTCGACTGTTCTCAGACGAGTGGGGTTTGTAACCTTTCTCAATTTAGGGCAACTAAATTGTGTTTGATCCCAAATACATTCTGTGTTTCCTCAGCAGTTATGACAAATGGATGCTGCAGTAGCGTGTGATGCTCAGATAAACAAATGGCAGCATTTTCCTTACTGAAGTCTTCTGCTTTCAAAATGGTCTTGACCAGGAAAAAAAAAAAAGGCAGAAAGGTTATGATAGCCTAATAAGACTTCCAGTGTACTCTGCAACTATAGATTGCTGGAGAATTATGTCGTTTTTCTCCTTTTAATCTGCATGGTGTTGCTCTGAAAACCTAATTCAGAGCTCTATGGGGAGTTATTTAGGGAAGGCCAGAGGTATTTAGGAAGATTAGAGAAATGCAGAGGATCATGGGGGCTAGGTAAGCAAAAAGGAGAGTGAGGAGAATCTGTAAATGTCTGTGGAAATACAGCTGTGCCGGTGGAAAATACTAGACTGGAGAAGAGGGTTTGGATTAAAAGATGTTATCCCAGTGGAATCCATGATTGCAGGATAATTGCCCCTGCAGGTTTCTGCTTGCGGAACAGCCCTGCTGGCTCCATGGCTGGGGCAAGGAACACAGGGCTCTGGGGCTTGACTCATGGGAAGGTTTTCTGCTCGAGGCCATTCGGTGTGCAGGGAGGAGGATGAGTGTCCCAGAGGTTTTTCAGGCTGCAGTCCATTGCAGCTGGGTGAGATGGGCTGGGTGGGTGGTGCTGTGCACCGAGCTGGCCTTAGGCACCGAAGGGTGAGCCCTGAGGGCTGTTCTGCTTGTCCATGTGAGTGTTCACCAGTGTGCCAAAACTATCCAACTTGGGAGTTGTTTATTATCCATGTGAGTGTTCACCAGTGTGCCAAAACTATCCAACTTGGGAATTGTTTCTGCACCACACAACCCTTTTGGTGTGTTAGTACACAGTTCAGCCCTTTCTCACCTGGCCAAACTGCTGTAGTTCATGTATCTAATCATGTACGGTCAGTTACTGCAAAAAATACTAAACTGTGCCTTGGATTAATTTGAATGTGTTTCAGATACCTCCAGACAGCCATTTTTGCCTTCTGATTTGCAGCTGCATTTCACAAAGAAAGTTCCTGAAAAAATTACTCAGTATGTTGGAGACTGATTTCATAAATCTCAGTAGCAACTTCATATAAAATAAATGCTCTTTATGAATTATCATTTCATGCAAGAACCAGAATTGTTTAAATAATCCTTAACTTCAGCTCACCTGAGTTTCCATGCTGAATAGTCTTTCCAGTCCCTTCAATTAGCCAAAGTAGAAAAGCTGTGTTCATCTATCAGGCTTAACTAAATTGCTAAGAGCCAGCTAAGCTAGCCTTAAATTATTTAGATTGCCCACCCCATGCTTCTGAAGAAAACTGGAATGTCTCAGCCACCAAACACCAATTCCTGACTCTCCAAGGAAGATCCTTTTGCCCTGTGTTTACAGCTTTTCTCATCTACAGATGACAACTGAAAAGCCTATGTGCTTTTTATAAGCTATTTCCTAAAAAGTGTATCTAAGTTTTTTCCTAATATTTTTATTGTTTTTACTTGATAGTGATTGGAAATATTTTAGTTTTTCTCCTTTATCTTCTCAGCCATATATACATGTCTAAGAAGAAGAGGTAGAATCCCACAAGTGGATCCCATGTGCTTTACTAGAAAATCCTCAATTTCAGCCAGATGCTTAGGGAAGGGACTATGGGCTTCTTTCATTTTAATTCCAAATAATTTAAATTACTTACCTGTAAATCAAGCAAATTAATTTCTTGAAAATTTTATTTCATGAATCATATAAGAATTTGATGTGTTTTTCTCATAAAGCTAAGTCTTTGACTTAAAATTTTAAAAAGGTAACTCATTTTTCTTTCAGTGAAGGAAATAAAAACGGACTTGCAAATACATAAAATGATTCTTCATTTAAAATTACATCTGGCTTTTTGTGGCTTAGCTAAAAGGTTGATTTTGTGCACTATTAAAAGTGATTCTTTTAAGTTTTATTTGGGAATTTCAGCTACTTAATTTCTACAGTAGAATATATTTTATCTATTAGATTCTGGCCCTGTAAAGTCTAATCATTTTAAAAGATAGTATGAACTGGCTAATTCTACCACTTTTTTTTTTACTCTTGGCAATGGGATCAGTAAGGAATTTGATTACTATTACTTGTTACTTTATATACAGAAGTGTTGCACATTTTAAAGTTTTACAGAAGAAAAGTGATATGGTTTAATGCACAAAAAAACCTTATGTCTAAAACTTCTTGTATAACATTGGATATATATTTTTCTATGTTCTAATTTCTTAGATTAGTTTCCTGATTAAAATAGTTTTATTTTTGCTATGGCTTGAACAGAAAATACCAGGCGGTATTTTGGTTTATGCAACTTTTTTTTTTTGCAGTGATTGCATTTTCTGCCAGGCCAAGGGTGATCATCTGGGAAAGAAATCTATCTCATTTTTAAAAATCTGAGTTCTAACTTGCCTTTTGTAAAACCTCAGGGCAATCTGCTTTTCAGATCCAATCACACGTACCCAATGTGAACTTTCAAGCAGTCACAAAATGCAGAGCAATTATCTTTGATTTCAGTGGTGTCTGTAGCTCTCCAGGACACTCATGTGGAGGAAGTAATTCCAAGGTAGGTATTTCTGCAGAAGAGGCCCAGAATATTTTCAGATTAAAGCAAGAAAATTGAGGTTTCTTTCATTTTTTATCTGCAAAGCTTTCTGGTTTAAAACCCTTTGGCTTACATATGGAAGTAAATCCTGTGGTTTTATATATGCTTAGATGATGTTGTTAAAGGATGCTATTTTTGTGAAACCAACTAATCTGTGATTATCCTCTATGTAAAAACATGAGAAACCACGACAATGGCTGTGAAGTAATGGCAGTTACTTTTCTTTGCCCCGTTCAGGTCTGTCACTGCTTGGGGAACCAAACCAATTCATAGGAAGCAGAAGGTGCAGAAAAGAGCTGAGAAGTTCAGGGACCCACATGCAACTCCAAGTCCTTAAAGACCCAAGTGAGAGATTTGTTCCCCTGGGCACAATCACCCCACCAAGAGTAGCATTTTGCAGCCTACACTGGGGAGGTGACAGTTCCCCTTATTTGTGTTACCTCTCAGAAGCAGACTTTGTCCAGGCATTGGTTTATTACAGGGCTCTTGATGGTTGTGAGGTGGATGTTCTTGTTTTCAATATATCCTTTTAAAAAGCTTTCCTAAATAGGCAATTAGGATTCAAGCACAGAAGCAGGGTTTAGTCAAAGTCTGCTGATCTTGACAGTAATTTTTTTATGGTTTTATTCATAATATTTTTGTACACAGAATCAGTGTGCTTTGTGAGCTCTTCATTCACTTCCACAGAAAAATTGCTGTAAAAGATGAGACTGGTAGTGCCATCGTACATCTGATTTGCCAAGAAAAAACACAGTGGATACTTTTATTAGTATAAAAGTAAGGAGGTGGAAGAGGATTTTTATTTTTGAGGTTCATTGATTAACGACAAGTCTGTCAGAGGCAGTTACTCTATTTTAAGAAAAATGTTGAGTCATCAGGAAGCAAAATAATACCAAAGATAGCACTGTAAGGGTTTAAGGCTACAGATTTAACTCTACGATTCCTCTTATACTGGTGGGCACTGGCATGTATTTTCTTGTTGTCTTTGACACATTCTGGTATCTGCTATGATGAGGGATCTTTTATATTTTCAAAACATAAAGCTAGTAAAGCAGGATACATCCTGCAAGATACTGATTACAATTGGATGTGGTATATAGATAAAGCAATCTTTACTATTTGCTGTCTTGCCCTCCTTTGTGTCCCTGCCCACTACAAATTTCTGGAAGATAAACCTAAGGAAGATTGACTGTCAAGTGTGAGAAAATGTAGATTTTTTTTTTAATGTACCGAAATACCAGCTTCTGTTGCCTTTGGAATCAAATATCCTTATATGCTTAAAAATTGGCATGTGAGAATATATTGCTATTCAGTTCTGCCAATGATACAGACTTTATATTTAGGTAATTATATCCATGAACAAATTTCATTTCTTCTGTAAAAATTCGATATATTGGGTATGGTTCCTGGTAACCTGAGATAAAGTATGTTGGAGTGCCTTACAAGTGATTTTTAGAACAGGGCAAAGTGCAGCCATGGAAGAAGATAATTTTTCTTTTTATATATGTGCCAAGAAATTATGGGATGCTTCAACTGGACTTATCCTGGATGTTGTGGGCCGGATACTTGATTCCCTCTGATGAATCAACAGGGTAGACAAAGGAAGTGGAATTACTACTGCTGGTGTTGTAAGGATGCAACATCTAAATGGCTGAGAAATTACTTGTTAAATATTGGAATAATAAAAATATTTTAAGATGTCAAGTTGTATGATGGTGAGATATAGAAGGAGATAAGTTTTTGTGGGTTTTTCTCATTTTGTATGTATGCGTAGATAAACTTTACATTTTTATTTTCAGGACTGATATTACCTCATTTGACCAATTTCGTCTGCATCTTTAGGATGTACATTGTGTGGGACAGCCTGGTTTGTTAGTGCTTAATGAGTCCTTAGAGCTGAATAGATGGAGAGAGAGGACCTCTTGAGATGATGAGATGATGGAAGGTGTGCAGGTTGGAGTCACGCTGTATGTAAGTGACAGTGGCAGGGCCCTCAGACATGCTTTCAGTATCTATACCCCACAAGGCGCCTTCCTAATGGCAAGTGAGGCTTCAGTGTAACTGTGAATTTACTTCTCTTTGCTCCTCTTCCAGTACTGTCATACTTGAAAATGCCATTTGCTTCATCTCAGACAACAGTTGAAGAGACAGATGCATGAAATTCACTGCAGTGCGAAGTGAGGTAGAATAAATACAAACTTCTGTCCACTGAGACAGTCCTGAGTATGAAACTGCATTCTGAACTGATGGGAGCCAGCAAAAGCTGACAGTACTGACACAGTTACCACAAAAGTGGGATCATGATCATACTTGCTTCCAAGTTTTGATGGGGTTTAATAGACTAATAATAAGGTCTGATATGTAATGCCCTTCTGGCTGCCTTCAGGAAACAAATAATTTGGTAAATTAAAAATTAGTATATTATAGTGTTCACATATAAACATGGCTATTCCAAAGCTTTTGTGGCCACAGTTCTGGAAGAAATTTTAGTACCACATCCCACTTTAAGTTACACTCAGTGATATGGCATTGAAAAATACAAATGGAAGTATTGCAAAAAGATCTGTTCAGCAAAATAACTTCAAATTTGGGACAATACTACTTCCCAAATGGCTCTCAAATAATTCTCAAACAAATCCAGCAACTAAGACTCTTCAAAGAAAAATAAGGACTATATCCACAGCTAATTTGATCTTGAACAGTATCTATCTACATCTGCATGCTCATGAATATTGAAGTGAGCAAAATGTGATCTAAAGTCCCATGGATTCCTACTGGAAGCCAAAATAATTGTTTTCTGGTAGCCTTAGTTTGTCACACAGGAAGCAGTGGAAGTACTGATTACCTGAGAGCTTACCCGCAGGTGAGGTTCATGGACAACAGACGAGCGTGTGGATTTGCAGTGCCACATCGTCCTCTGGATTACCACAAATGTGAAGTTTGGGTTTTTTTAATTTTACATGCAAGTTAGAAAGTCATTGGAAAAGAAAGCAAATTGCTTTGTACGTAGCGCATACAATAGTATCAGCACAGGGAGTTAGTGAGATGTAAATTCACACCCCAGAGTAATGTGTCCTAATTTCTCCAAGCCCTAGGGCCGTCTTGTTCCTGAATGAGAGCACCCAGATAGAGGTTTAAATGCATTTATTAAGGTTTCTAATTGTCCTGCTGTTGAATAACCTAAAGCATTTCTGCCTTGTTGGAGAATGAGCTTCTTAATCATGGAGACTGCACAGGTTTGCATCTGGGCTTTGTTTCTGTTTCCCTTTGCTAGAACCTTTCACTCTGCAGAATATTGTAACACAGACTCTTCCTTGACTTCGAAAGGAGTATTTTGAAGTAAAAATAAATACAAATGGAAGTTAGTTTTAGTGTGAATTGGTATAAGCAAAAATTAAGTGTGATCTGTAACCATACATTCCCACCTGCCTTCATTTATCTGTTCTGCCTGGGCTTTCAGATCAGAGGTAGCACACCTGTGCCAGCACTCAGTTTGGGAATACCAGCTGGGAATGTGTGGTGGTGTGTTGTCCCCAGCTGACTCACATTCATTATCAGGCCCAGTCTGAGAAACTGGGCCTTGTAAGCTAACTCTTCTTTTATGAGTAGTAGTACAATTCTTTCATTAGACTAAAAACTTCCAGCAAAGCAGCTGTCTCTTTAGTGTGGAGTTCTGTCCGGTGCTTTTTGGATCTGATTAAACTATGACTTGGCATGTGCTGGAGCAGTATTTCAGCCATGTTAGGGTGATAGCACTGGAGGCTGCTATCCTAAGGTGTTTTGTGACACAGGCAGTGAATTAAGTTAAAAGCAGCAAGCTTCTTTGTATTCTTCTGTTACAGTACAACATTTGGATGTTGTATGAAAAGAGAGGACCTACTCTCTGACACTTTTGTGTCAAGGCACACGTCCTCACTACTACCTCCCCCAGTAAGCTATTTAATGCAAACAAAAGTTCTTGAAAGAAAAGAGCCTCAAATACAAAGATTTAAGCCTGGTTTACATGTGATGTTTGGGTGGGGTTTTTTTGTGTGAATATCACCGAATTGCAGATATGTAGACTACATGTACCAATTCCTGTATTAAAAAAAATACTGTTCTAGCAGATTATGGTGCTACAAACATGTTAACCTTGGCACAGTTTTACTACCTAAATTATTCTGCAGTATTGTGAGATGATTACCTGGGGTTGGGGTTCTGTTTGTGCGTGTTTCATGAGTAGGCCAAGGTGTTTGCAATTAATACCTAATCACTGTGATTTCCCTTCTGCAGAAAAGTGGCTTCAGGTGCTGTGGGCAGCCTCACCATGCTGGACCCTGTTGGCAGCAGCAGGACTGGGAAGTTTTTATAATTAGAAGCTTGATCTGTTTCTGCTACTGTGGATGCTGCACCTGAGGCTTGCTTATGGTTTGCTGCGAGGAAAAAAAATTAAAAATAAAAAAAGGTTAAGATGCCTTTCGCGTAGAACAGAGCCCTAGCCCTGCCCTTCCTCCGCCGCTGGACGCGAGCACACAGAGCGAGGGGGGAGGCTGCCAGGTGCCGCTGCCGCACAAAGCCCAGGTGGGAGCGATTGTGCCCTCAGGGCCCTGGCGGCAGGAGCGGGCCCGGCGCAGGGACGCTGCCCGGGCGTCGTGCGGGTGCTGGGGGCCGCGGCCCGGGCCCCTCGCCCACCGCGCACACGACGCTGAGCCCGCAGGGCCGCC
>VZRL01003889.1:649569-703520 GCA_013397895.1 Origma solitaria | reverse complement strand
GGCAGGTGAGCGCCTCGATCGGCGGCGCCGTGTTCAGCGCGGCTCCGGCGCGTCCCCCGCCCCGGCCGGTCCCCCAGCCCGGCAGCAGCGCCGTGGCACTTCCACCTCCCCTTCGGAAGGGCCGGCCGAGGTGGATTGGGTTTTATCAACAGCGTCGGGTGAAAGTTGGGATGACAAATGAGCCTCTGGCGCTGCCTTAGCCGCTGGCGCCCGTTCCATCGGCGCTGAGGTGGGCTCACCTTGAGCTGCGGCCGCCGCTCGGGGTCTGTCGCGGTTGCAAATTCAGCCGCGAGCCGTGTGGTGCTGGAGGTGACCAAACGAGACGGACACATCAGCAGTGGGATTTGAGGTACACGCACGGCATGGAAGAGTTGTGCCGAGGAAAACGCGAGTGCGCGGGGAGGGCTGCAAAGGCCGTGCCTTTGGGGCACCCCAGAGTCCTGCCCTGGGAGAGGCTGAGGCGAGGCTGCTGCTCTGAGGGAAAACCTTGTTTGTTCTAAACGCAAATCAGGGTTCTGGTTGCTTTGCGATATCCTTGTTCACTTTCCATTGTGTCTGGCCAGCACAAATTTAAAAAAAAAAAAAAAATTTAAAAAAAAGAAGAGTTGATACTCTGACTCAGGTGGTCTCACCTAGAGCTGATCACGAGTGGCTGCATCTGCGTGTGGGTACAGTGCACACACAGGTGCATTAGGATAATACTGCTTCATGAAAGTTTTTCTCATAAGCAGTGAAATGGGGCTTGACATTTATGAAGAATTAGGCATTTCTGAGGGCACTGGTAACAGACTCTGTGTTATTGGTGAAGATGTGCTCCATTTAATTTAATGCGTTACTGGTTTCAATTACATCTCTTCAGCTCTTTTAACGGACCAGAGAGTTTTCAACTTTAAATGTGCTTGTTAGAAACCAGAACTGTTAGATAAAATATTTTGTGTTATTTAGTTCTGAGCATGTGGTGGAAATGGTGTCATTTAAAAAAAACCTTAAACTATTTAATATGCTCTTCTGCAGAATATTACTTTTTTTTTTTTTTTCTGAGTCCTTCAGACCAGAAGAGTAGTTTTGGATTAATTATTTAGATATCTTTCTTGATTTTGTTGTGTTTTATTCTAATCTTGAAAAGGAGTATGAATTTACACTAATAGCCTTGATATTGTAATAGTCATTCTTTTGAATGTGATCCTCTGTAAGATAATATGCAATTATTTGTTGCGATGAGGTGTGAATTTTAGGTTCAGAATCTGGCTGCTTACATATTAATGTGCTACTAAACCAGCACAGCTTAGGCAGCCTTTGTTTCTTATCTTGACAGAGTGAGCAGGAATATACATAACTGATTGTGTTTTACACTAAGCACAACTTTTTCAATAGTACCTTTTCCCCCACCTCCTGTATTTTGTGTGCAAAGACACTTCTGGTGGTTATCATTATGCTCCAAGATAGGCTGGTTTTCTTACTGTGCTTTCTTTTCTTCTCTCTGTGCAGTGTATTTCACAGAAAATGTGTTTCCCACTTACATTTCACGCATGTTACTTGCTCACCGCAGACACCAAACCCGTGAGTCCAGCCTGTGTGAGGACGGGTAGGAGCCTCAGGGAATTGCAAGAGTGTTGAGCTGAAGGTCTTATTTTCCCGTGTTATCAGAATGAGGCAGGTGTACATCGTTGCCTAAACTAAGAGTTTACTTTTTGAAAAAATAGTTCTATGTTGTAAATTATATATCTGAGCATTAGAATAAACTTAGTTTTCTTCTATTATCCTTATCTCGAAGTCTCAAGAACTAAGATAAAAATATAGCAGTTGTGAAGCATGGTGAGCCCTAAAGAACTTTTCAGTTAAGTTAGTTGATTATGCGGCCGTTTCTAAAAGCCCTTTGAGGTATTAAGTGAATTTAACAAACACTGGATATATTATCACTCACAGCTGAAAAATGCTTCTGTGGAAGAGTGACAGTCCTTGGCTTGCTTCTGTAAAATACAATTAAAGAAATATCTACAGGTGGGTTTAAGAGACATGAGAGAAAAATAATGGAGCTATCCCTCTTTACTTGGTGCCAAAATCAGACATAGACACTCACTGCCTTCACACTACTTCCCCCTCACTTGTTGGAAGTAAATAACTGAGTTGTTTGATGTTCAAGTAGCAATTCTGAATCAATCTATTTTGTGTGTGTGTGTGTTTATGTGATACGCTGTAGTTTTTACTCATTAGAAATGTGCATCCTAAAAGAGAGTAGTCTTGGCATTGGTACTTTTCAGCAGTTTTTGACACCAAATGCCCTGTCAATATAAATGAAGGCTACAAAAATTTGTTATGAGTCTTTCAAATCTCTCTGAAAATAATTTCCCAGTGTTTGTAGTAGTCTAGCTGGTTGAAAAAAAATCAAAGTAGAGCAGGCTGAATATTATACTCACAGAAAGTTCTGTAATCAAGTGCAAGGAAGGGTTCTGATTCTCACTTCTTTCTGAAAACAAATCAAGTGACCATACAAGTGAGAGCTTATTTAAAGAACAAGGCACCATGATTTCCGTAAAACTTTTGAAGAATTCAGAGCTTATTTAAACATCACCCCATACATTAAACTGTTTATCTTATCTTTTATAGCATCATATTAGGAAGATAAAAAAGTATTCTTGTATATTTTGTGTTAAGACATTTTTAAGGTAATTAATGAGAGTCAACCTCCCACTGAGCAGAAGGAAATTTGGGGATTAGATAAGCAGGTACTGGATAATTCTCTGCATAGGCAGCAATCATTGGCAAGACCTTGCAATCTGTGTGCTGAAATGCTTGGCAGCTTCTTCCCATTGCAGTCTCCTGAGAGAATGGCGATTTTGTCTTCACGTTCTTTCAGTTGGGTAAAAGGATACGTTTTTTAATATAAGGTAGATGAGCATAACTGTCCTTGATCCTGTTAAAAACATCAAGAGTGGAATATGGACCTCATTTTCATCATGGAAGAACAGGTTTCAAAATTAGGCTGTTCTGGTAGATCACTGGGAGTATAAGCAGTGATAAGGTTATTTGTCTTTCCTGTAGGTTCGTAGTTGCTTGAAAATGAGGAAATATTTGTACCCTCTTTGCCCTTTAGGATGCAAACCATACATACTCCAGTTTGTAGTGCATTGGTTCTGTACATGCCCAGACTGAAGGAAATGCTTCTGCTAAGTGTGCCTGCTGTTTATGGTTCCTGTCAGGGTTAGGACAGCAGCAAACCGCAGGCTGATAGAGCTGTGGTAGTGCGATTGCAGAAGCAAACCTCGCTTTGTGAAGTAATTTCTTGACATTAATTAGAAGTTTGCAAAAAGGTGTTTATCCTGCTACCGCCCATCTTGATCCCAGAAATTTGAGAAAATTATCAGGCTTAGTTAGAGAATAAAATTCTCTCTAGTAGAGGAAGGTATTAACAAAATAGTAAATTAAATCTCAAGATTACCCAGGTTTCTAAAATCACTCTACGGCACTAGAAATCTTAGAAGAATACACAGCAATTACATGCTATCTCCTTTTTTCATATATAGTTACTTGACAGTGGTTGTGTTCTTGTGTAGAAGTGTGTTGCTAGATCTGCTACCTTTCCTTTTTATTAAGTTTCGTAACTGTGCCTCTTTTCATCTGTATCCCATGTTCAGAGCAGATCAACTCTTCTGGCTTAAAAGCATCTTCAGTATAGAGTGTTTTCAAGGTTCATGACATACATTCTTTTTTCTGTTCTTTGAAAAAAGGAAAGAGAAATATAAGGAGATTGTCAGTGTGAACTCAGACCCAACTTCTCTCTTATGAAAATGGGAAATACATTATGTACTTGTCTACATTATTAACTGAAAAAGCTGCGTGTAGGAACCTTTTCTGTATTCTTCTATGACATTGTACAAAATAGATTTGAAAACCTCAGGCGATGCTTGGAGGAGTTAACTTTCAGAAACTTCTGCTGGTCTGTGACCCTGGCTGTTCCTTACATGCAGCAGGTTGTCCTGGCGTATTCCCATGCAGAATCATTGTGGAAGTGAAGGGGAGGTGACAATAAAGATGACTTGTTAGCAGTTGTGTTTTTCTCTTCATCTCCCTTTTAGATATAGGTTTTTTTTTTCTTTCCTCCTTTCCCCTCTTTTGTCCGATTTTGGTATTTTCCGTTATTGCCTGTGGATTATCAGGGGGAATAGAGTGATAGTTTTAGCTTGGGGCAATGAGTTTTGGTTTGCATGAGAAGCCTCTTGCCAGCAGAGTGTGACTGTGAAAGCAAAGCTAAGCTCTTTGAGAGAAAGTGGCCTGACTGCTGCTGTTTGTGTGATAGTGTCCCCTGAACTTGGACAACCTGTAACACATACTGTTTTTGTCTCGGATATGATAATTTCATATCTAGGACTTAAAGGGCAGCTTTCCTGTCCACCTGCTGTAGGTATAAATGAAACTCTCCTCTAGCTCTGTGGCTATTAAGTAGTTTTGAACAAAATGTCCATTGTACTTCTGAGTGTGCTCTATGAGGCCTCTAGTTACTCTGAGAATACATAGTGTGGGTTGTTTGGTTGAATATTTTTGGTTAACACACAGCCTGAGAGCTCAACCTACAACTTTCTTGGAGGAAACACTGTTTGGGTAAGATAATGTGACCAGATCCCTTCTCTGCTGATGATTGTTCTAACAGTAGATTTCAAATATGTGGACTCTTAGCCATGATGATTAGTTTATTGTGGACAATTTGTTATTATGTGAAGTTTTCTGCTGGTTCAGACAATGTTCTGTATCTCTGAATATTCACTCTCAGGTTTATTTTGGAGGTAGTTTGTATTGCTGTTTTGGGAATTGAATAGGAAAATTTCTGCACAGAAGAAGTTTTCAGGAGACTTATCAGACCTCTAATGCAGATTATCAAATAGTCAGGTCCAGGGAGCTAATGAAACTGATTTCTCTATGTGGCTGTTGAAGATCTTATGTCATTCTTGAAAGACATCCACACACTAGAACAGTTACTTTGATGTTTCTAGTTCAGTTTGTTGAAATTTAGAAGACCAGAAAATGGATGGCTTCAAAAATCCTGCAAGTGACTTGTTAATTTTTTGCCTCTTCACAGTCTGGCTAATAGTTCATGGTAGGTTTTTGCCAGTGTGACAGTCACAAAATAAAAGCAGCTTGATTGGGTGGTACATTTCACAAAGTAGTATTATCATGTTTGACTGATCGCTGTTAACTCCTCAGTTACTAATTGTAAAATGCAGGAATAGTTGCAGTTACAAATAGTGTAACCTTCAGTTATACACACTTGCAAAATAATTACACTAACTTTGATTCTGTGAGACTTTATCTGTTGCTCTTTACTGCTGTATCCATTATTAACTACCATCACTGTTTTCTTTCTGATTTTTTTGGATTTGCCAACACCTCAGGCATGTCATTTGCAAGTTTGTCAGGGCTTTGAAATGTGAGCAATCTGTGGAAGGAAGTCAACTGTCTGGAACTTTGTGTCTCAGGAAGCCTGCTAGGGATGTGTGCTGCTGGTACACAGTGTTAATAAAGAAAACAATGTCACCTGCGTGGGCTTGCTTCTCACCTTCATAAAATGCACAAGGATTGCAACATGTCTTGTCTAGGTGATGGAGCATTATTAATTTTCTTAGGATTCATGGTTTGTCCATCGTGACCATATTGTGTGACGGACTGAAAAACAGAAAACATCCAACTGAGAAAACCCATGAGGCTGTTAAAAGATGCCAGTTAAAACCTTTGGTGTTGGTGTACAAGAGGTCATACACTGTGTCATAGAACATAGGAACTGAGAATCCTCTGTGCTTTATGGAGTCCATGGTAAGGCAAGGCTTTGGAACAGGGCTTTCATGGGTAAAAATGTTGTTTCCATATCCCGATGGAATGATAGCAAATCAGAAAGCTGGACAGAGGAACAATTAGAAAGATGGCAGTGTTCCTTTTTAATTCTTTGGTAAAATAACTGTTTGTAACTTCCTGAGGGTCTGGGGCTGAGTACAACCTTGAGATTTTTCATCTCCAGTGCACTGGAAAATAGCAGACTCATGGAAGCCAACATTATTTGTTTCATGAGGCACATCAGCTTTTATTGCTTCTGAGTGTGTTCTGTTGCCTGAGCCTTAAGAGCAATTTAATTTAAAAACTTCCTGTGTTACAGGAAGGAGTAGTTGAAGAAAGCAAAGATAATTATGATGAGAAGCAGGAGGTGTCCAGTCTGTAGGGAAGAAATGGCATCATTTTTAAAATTCCCATATTATTATAAATGATCGGTGTTCTGAAGTATTTATTTTTCTGTAGGCAGCCAGACTGCAGAATAAAAATATTATTTTGAGTAAGTCTCTTACTGTTGTCTGCATACTTTTTTAGTTATTTTGTTATTGTTTTGGTTTTGTGGGTTTTTTAAATCTTTAGTAGAAACATGGGGGTATGTCTCAGTCTCTTTAGGAATGAAATGTTTTTCCTGAATGCTGGTTGTCCTTTCCAGCCATTGTTTTATGCTGGAAATGTATGAGCATTTGCTGTAAAAGACAGCAATTACTGCCCAGGAACTTAGAAGAGCTAGCTGTGAGGAACAGGTAAAGTCTGCTTGGAGAGAAACTTGGAAAGAGCTAAGTACCTTGGTGGAAGTGGGAATTTCCAAGGTCAATAATCTAGTTATTTGCAGCTGCTGAACTTATTACACCTTCATTTTAGTTGTATGTTGCAACTTACTAAAGGAATGAGTTGTGAATTATCATGTTTAATTAGCTATTCTTTTGCAATTCATTTTTCTGCTCACTCCTGTGCCTTCTGGGATCCAAGGGCAGAACAGATAATGGGACTCTGTAAAGTGTGAATTGCCTGAAAATATGTAACTTACAGGAGTATAACTATTTCAGTCATGTATTTAAAGAAAGCTGCTCTTCTAGAAGCAGGTGGTGTGGTCATTACCTCTTCTCTTTGGGAGCAACCACACTGCTTTAAAGGAGTGTTATGCAAATGTGACAAACCTAGGGAATTTATAATTGAGGAACGTTTATACATTTAGAGCATCCTAACTTACATGCAGGCAACATTTTAAGATCAAAATGCTCTAAAGCTTAGTCTTCCATCTTTGGCAAAGTCACAGAATCACAGTCTCTATCCCATAAACAGGGGCTGCAATCTGTTTTTAAGAGTAGGTTGATAATTCCTTCAGAAGTTCTTGCTTGTGCTGTTTGAAACTTCAGTCCTGTCCCTGGTACATTTTGTCATTGCCATTTTTGATGGTCTGTGGATGTATCCATATCAGTGTTTTAGTTCTGGTCACATGTGTGCTCCCACTCACTGTTCATGCCCACCATGGAGCGCTCTCGGAGCACACAGACTTGACTCCTGGGGATAAATGAAGCCAAAGATGAGCTGTAAGAACACAGTAAATGGACTCTGACTGCTAGGAGGAATTACAGCTCTGGGCCAGACTAGAGCTTGTCTGAAGTAGTCGCCCATCCAATGTGTGTGTGGTGTGGATGCTCTCAAGCCCAGGTTCTTCTGCAAACATTTGCTCATGTTCCGTTTACTCTTTACTAACTCAGGTAAAACTGTAAGGCCAATCTGAAAGCTCCTGTACTGTGCAGAGGATGTGAACTCCCTACAAATTACTAGGAATGCTTTGTGCTGGGCAGAATTTTACTCCATCCTGGTTACTTCTACATTGGTAATTTGATGCAGGTCTTCAGATTAAAATAGCCAGTTCTGAGGAGCAGATGCCAGTGCTCTGTGTGCTACTTCTAAGGGTCTTGAGTGGGTGGAGTACTTTTGAGCTAAATTGCAGTAAATGAGGAATACTTGTTTGAATTACTGCTGCATCACTTATAATGAGACACTGTTTTCTGATAGATTGTGATTAAAAAGCAAAGTAATAATTTTACAACATTTTAAAAGGTTTAGACTTGCTTGGTTTTATTATTTTCATATTCAGATAAAAATGAGAAAATGTAAGCATTTTGAAGAATATATGTTTTTTGCTTGAAAGAGGCAAACTGAATTTAACTCTTGGATTTCTGATCTTTACATCAGCTTTATTTAAACATGGGTAGTTGAAACATCAGCACAATTTTAAACTTTTCTGTCAGATTTGCAAAGTAGGAGTTACTTTGCAAACTTGCTTTCGGTTTTGAATATGAACTTTCTTCCTTTCTAGAAGCCATCATCATGAGTAATTTCTGTTCTGCAGAACAAGCAAATAATGTCCTCATTGGTTACTATACAGGTTTGTTATTCCTGTCACTTATGAAGAGTCAGTCTCAGCAGAATTATTTTCATGTGAGGGGTATAATGTACTTATAAGATTTTTTTTTTTTGGCTACAGTTTTAGCAGAAAAGAGCATGGCTTAATCTGAAGATTTTAGATAAGCCTTCAGTGCCAGGCGACATAAAAACAGCTGATTTTAAGATGAAGACACTTAATCCAGAGGCACTGAGAGATAATAAACATGTAGCTTTACTTTGTCACTTTTGTATTCACGCTCTTCAGAGAAGAAACTTTTTTCATCTACGTAAAAAATTGTGCATGCAGCTATTTTTCAGATTTGTGATAGATTTTTTGCCTGCTAAAGAAATTAAGATTGCTCTTTAGTTAAAAAAAAAAAACAAACCCCAAACCAAAAGGAACCAAAAAAAGCATTCAGCATTCAATGTAAAGAGCCAAGGGACAATAGAATTTATGAACAATAAATACAGTGATCTCACTGTTATGCGTTCCAGTGAGTATGGTTCTATCAGAAAAGTTAACTCAATGATATTTCTGTTACAGCAATGAAAACATTTGTTGACTAATGCTACTAAAATAAGGGATTTTCAAGTTCTGATCCTGTAAACAATCATCAAGAATTTGATGGCGCTGTGAACATGGGTGACACTGCTATGTCATTCTGAAAATAACATTAGTAGAAAGTGGTTTTGTCATATATTCAAAGTAGCTGTAGTTCAAACGAATTTTATCTTTCCAGAGGCTAAATACAAAACCTTTTGAAAACTTGTGAACTATATGGCTAAAAAAAAATTACACCCTCCAATGCAAAGGCTCCAGTCCTGTGTTTGTGTTGATGTGAAGGGAACTCAGTCTGTTTTATTTCTCTCAGGTCATCTGGAGTGTCAAACTATGGACTTGACTCTTTACATGTTCCTACTTAAACAGAAATTTTCCGGGGGATGTAAGACCACTTACGCATTCTTGTGGCAAGTTTCAGTTTTTATGTTTGTGATCTGAAAGTAAAAAATGCATTTAGAAAATTCCTAATGGAAGTGTGAGATCTTTAGATGAAAAATAGTTGAGCTTCCTCTTTCTTGCCTACACAGACATGATTTGTATCTGAAAGATTTTGTGTCTATTGCAAATGGAAGGAAACCGAATGGATGCTCTTCTAGTCCCTTCTGCCTTGAAAATTGCTTTCCGAAAGAGCAATGTTCATTAAAGAAGAGTTAGATATGCAGGGGTTTTAAACATAATAGAGTTTTCATGTGAAATAAATTTTCATTACATGAGAAGAGTAAAAAGGAGCATCAAAGAAGAATATTTCTGAGTTTGTCACAAATATTTGGTTATAAAGGATACTTGAAAAATGTTGACTTAGGGAGTGGAGATTTATTTAAATGGCCCAGAGTGTAATAAATAATTTTCATGTTCAAAGTAACATTAAAACCAGAACAAAGCAAGCCACAAAACACCACCGGAGTGGGGGGGTGGGCAGAGCAAAGAAAGAAAAATACATGTAGAGTAACAACTTATGCCATTGAGACACATTATCATTGTGTCTGTAGTTGTAGGAGTCTCTTACAGCTGGATCACGCGATTTCTCCGGTGCATCACTGACGCTTCCAGCACAGAACCTGCTGCATGGCACTGGGCAGAGTAGTGAGGGCAGGACGGATGGGGTGGCAGGTGCACTTTCTCTCCCTGATAACACTGTACGCTTTGGGTAAAATGTTAACCACTTGTCCATGTTGCCTTTTATGCATAAACCAGCTATGGTTGCCCTTTCAGAAGGACAGAAGTTATGTTGATATGATAGGTAGGAGTCAGATATAAAGTATAGACTTAGGTCCTTCACATAACCGATTCTTCATGCTTGTTCTGGTACAAGAGGAGACATTCGTTTTTTTAAGAGATATTTATTAAGAGATATTCCTCTTGTCCTCTTTGTTCTTGTGTGACATCTATTATTCTGCACCTAAGGAATTTATAATAATTTAGAATTACTTCCTTTCCTGCCTTGAAAATTTTCCTTCATTCCTTATGAAATTTGGAATAAAGATTCACTGTCAGACCATACTTTGAGATCCTGTGAAATATCATTACAATAAGTAGTAACTAGCAACAATACTAAAACATTGCTATCTGCTTTTGAAGTTCATGTTCATTCAGTAAATATTTTCTTTCCTACCTAAATAGTTTAAATCTTCAATGCAGCTTTTCCTTTGAGCTTTTCAAATACTCACACTGTGGTTTGACAGACTCATTTTTCTTGGTATTTAATATTTGCCTTTTGAGTGGAGAAGAACCTTTACTGTAAAAGCAATAATGACAGTACAAACAATGAAGTGGTATACAGATAATAAGTATAGCCAATATCAGAATGGCATTTGGTGTCCACCAGAGACCATGTGCTCATCTTCCTTAACCTACCTTCCTGTGAATCAAGTGTCGGAAAGACTGAATATCAAACCAGCTATTAGGAAAAGTGGTCCCCAGTGACAATTCCTGTCAGCTCTAGGTGAGGATTGTCTGAAGAGTTCAATCATACCCATCATTGGTTTGTGAACCTGAAGTAATAGGGAGGAAGGTAGAAGGAAGCAAAACCATTTTCTGCTTCTGACCCTGTACCTTCCCCTGCAGCAATGCCTGTTTTGCTCGTGGGACTAGAATTCATCACCAGGCAAATTGTAATGTCCTTCCACTTGATAGTTCCTTCTTGTTTCCTGACAGTTTAAAAACTTGCCTTCCAGTATGAATTGTTTGGGGTTAACTAGAGGTTTTGTCTCGATCAGCTGTTTTGGTTCCTAACTGTATGAGTAATTAACTTGTTACTCAACCTGTTTTGAAAAATAGAGAAGATGAGAAATAATGAGCAAAAAAGGACTCAGTTTGAAAGTTGCAGTTACTTTTCAGTCTTGAATGCTTCTGTAACAAACAATTTTTTTGGTTTTGGAGGTTGCTTATTTTGGGATTCTGAAGATTTCTTCCCTTCGTCAGTGTCTGCTTTTATTTATATAAGATTAATGAAACAAGATAGGACTGTGAAGAATTTTACCCACAGAAAAGTAAGTCTACATGTACTAAAATTTAGAGCTCCTGGAAATTAAAAATTAATTAGATTTTTTTGTTTAAAATTGGGTATATTTAGGAACTATATGAGAGTTCCCAAACAATATATTTCCTTGGGTCTACTGTAATTGACTTAATCAAGAAAAAGAATCTGATGCCAAATTGAATGCTCTAGTAATGGGCTGTAGCCCAAATTCTTGAAAACTAGATCATTTAGAAATTAGAGCAATGTTTTAAACAATGTTTCCCTGATTCAGAAAGGTCTAAAAATACTTCTGGTACTTTGTGTTGACCTTATAATACCAAAGATGTTAGACCAAGACATAACTTCCTTTGCCTCCAGCCCAAGTGCTTCAGGGATCAGTGTTATAGATAATTTAGCTGTTATTGATGTCATTCTTCTGTAGAGTTTGAGAAGGTAAATGAGAGCAATGTCAGGAGCAGTGTTTTGCAAAAAGCTTTCGGGTAAAACATTACAGAATACAGCACTGAAACTGTGATCTCTTGTGGCCAGCTGGCCAATAAGTTCCTTAAGTAAGTCAGGAGCATCCCAGGAGTGCCCAGCTGCTGCAGAAGGGTCTCACAGCCTCCCCTGCCCGCAGGGATGTGTCCAACCATGCTCCTGTTCCCCTGGAGGAGCAGCCAGGGATGGGCTGTGTGCGGCAGTTCTGTTGAGCCCTGCCTCGCAGGCAGTTCTGCAGCACGAAACAAAGCAGATGGATGGGAACTTCTGACTAACAGCATAGACCACAGAACATGCCAAAGGTGAACAGGATGTGAAAAGCTTATATTTAAAAATAATATGAGGCTTTATGAAGTGTTCTGTTTTGTGAAAGCAGAAAATTCAACAGTCAGTGTAATTGTGTTTGTTAGCTGCCCACAAGAAGCCTGTGGATTAACAATAATGCGCAGTGATTACATTAATCAGTAGACTCTTGAGGAAATGAGAGGTTTGATGGTATAAATACATATAATGATACTTTGGATTAAGTAAAAAATACTTTATGAGGAGATCATCCCGAAGAAGATGAAAAATTATTTTGTAATTTTACAAACAGATCTGCAAAAGAAAGGATTCCTTTCTTTTCCAATTAAATTGCCAGTGAATAGCCTGAGAAACAAAAGGCAGGCTTGTATATTAGAGAAGGTGGTTTCTGTGGCATGAAAAAAGATACATAGCTATTTTAGTTAATAAAGTTATAGTTGCATGGAGTGTGGTTTACTGGATTTCTCAGAAACAGGCACTAACTTCAGCGTAAGGCAAAAAAATATATTTTTAGTATAAAAACCAGTGTATTTGGTTATTATTCTCTTAAAGAATACCTTGGTCATTTAACTGGGAGAAATGCTTGCTTCCCCAGTTGCCATTTGAAATGCCTGAGGAGTGGGAAGATGAGAATAAGCAAATAGTGTGTTCTCAGACAAGATTCACACCTCCTCAATCCCAAAAGAACTTTCTTAAGAAGTGTGCTATCTGTTCCTTCTGTGTTTCCACATCTGACAAGTGATGATCTGTTACTTCAGTAAGCTCTAAATATGCCCTACCATTGGATAACAAGGTTGTACAAACACGCTGAGGGAACTGTAATAAACATAATAGTGATGAGTTCTTGCCCTTCTTTGCCCGAGAAATTAAAACTTTTCTAGCTTAACCTGCCCATGTTTTTTAAAAATAACTAGAGTGTGTTGCAGGGTCAATGACTTGTCATTTCACTGACCCAGTGATCTGTAGCAAGGCTTTAAGGAATGTACCAACAGATAATGCAAGGAGTATTTTTGTAGAAATCTAGGATTATAATAGTAGCATTAGTAGAGGTATAGATTGACAGTTTATAATCCTCTGGAATAGCAAACACATAGAAATAACCCTCTTAAATATAAATGGAAATTCTGCACAGATATTTACTTTTTGCTATTGTTTTGGTTTGGTTTTTTGTTAATTTGTTTGGGGTTTTTTTTGCCTAGTGGGGATTTTTTGGTCTGGTTTTTTTGGTTGCTGTGATTTTATTGGCTGAGTTGGTGTTTATAAATATATGTGTAGGTATGCACATATATATGTATATGTATATATAGTGGGGATTTCAGGACATGGTGTTGAACCAAACTAGAACAGGGTAAGCTGAGAGCTGATCTTTCAAGAATGTACTGCCTGTAGGGGTTGGTTGGTTTGTTTGTTTGTTTTCCTACAAAATGGAGGTCAATTATTCAGGAGAGAAAAAAAAAAAACTAAATGAGAGCCAGAAAATTCTTTTGCTTGATGAGGTAGTAATATCACAATTTTGACAGTAACCTTTCTGTCTGTGAGAGTAATGGTCTCCAGTTCCTGTGTTGAGCAGCCTGGAGCTGTGCCCTGGTGCTTTTGTCAGGTTGCCTTGGCTCCCAGCTCACGATAACCTTTGTGTCTGAGTGCAGCTACCAAGTGTCCTTCCATCAATAAATTAAACACCTACTGTCTTTCTGTCTTGTTCTGTAGACCTGTGATCTCTTCCACTGCTCTCTTTCATCCCTCAGCTCCTTTGTAGAAAGTGTTGATCAGAGGAAAGTTTGCAGAATCCGATGTGATTCTTAACTGAGAGTAAAAAATGGTTAAATATGATTCTGTGTATAGTTTTTCAACCAGTTACGCATTCACCATAGGTAAAAAACCAAAACAAAACCCACCAAAAAAATCCTAAATCAGAAAGCATTAAACTTATAATTGATCTTAATAATGTTCCTCCTGGTTTAATTATATGAGGAAGGGAAGAAACATTACAGTCATAAAGTTTGTGCTTACAGTGTGTGATGGAGAGAACAGGATTCTTTAATGGTCAAAATTGTCTTCTACCAATGGAATTACCTTCTTCTGCACCAGCAGAGATAAAAGGCTGACTTCCAAGTGGCACAGCTTTGTCAAGGGCCTAAAAGTAATGTCCAAAACAAAATTGGAATCAAGCTTGAGAACAAGCACTGTTGAGATGGTGCTTGTGATTCAGAAGATATTTGGAGCCTTCTCCAAGTTTGTTAAGTAGTGTAATGATGCTACCTGGGCTGGCTAGGCTGCTGAAGAGTAAGTGCAGGTTTGGATTTCAAAGCTGCAAATCACAAGTGTGATGAAAGGATTAGGAAAAGGCTGCTACTATAATATCACAGAAACTACCAGAAACTCAAAAGACATTTTTGAACAGTGATCACATACTAAATAACATTATCTTCATAGGCTCTAATCTAACTGCCAGAAAAATGATCATCCTTTCTGGCAGTGTTTTCCATTTGCCCCTGTTGGCCCACAAAAACAGAATCTCCTTCTGATTCTTATCAAGAAATTTATTTGACAAAAATCAAAATTCACTCACCAAAAACATAGGCACATAACAATAAAAAGTTATCTACATTATAGCAAAGCAATAAAAACTTAGCTATGTTATAGCAAAAGCACATTGAAGTGACTTAACAGGGCAAGTAAAGAGGGCATGGTCTCTAAAATAGCACCAAAAGCTTATTGTTTTTCTCTGTATATCGTTTCATCATGGACACAAGCTATATTGCACTTCATAGACTCAGATTGTAAGATTTGACTTTTGAGTTTTACTGGTGTAAGAATGCATTTTGAGGGTTTTTTTTTTTTTCCTACAGCCCAGTGGCCTGCATGAATTTAATACCTGATGGTGTGTAACTAACTGGGCAGCAGCAGTAACTTAGCAACATCAGCTAGTGCTGATGCCAAAGAACAGTGTTGGCTTTCATCGTTTTAAAATGCCAGCTGGTCCTTTAGTAGTCTTTCTATATTTAGAGATTAATTGATAATTGTGTTTTAACTTGTAGACCTAGGGTGGATTTCACCATTAAATTGTTTGATAAAGAATTTGGGAGTCTCAGAAGTTTTTAACTGTAGGCATTGATATAAGATTTAGGAAGGGCATGGTAATAGCTGTAAATCCCCAAGTGGTGGGATTTGTAATCACTTGGTAATGGAGAGTACAAAGAAACCTTCCTTGCTTCCAGTTCACTGTAAGTGCACAAGCAAAGCTGCCTAAATGTACCAAAGGAGTGGTAAACTGCATTCTCTGAGAATTACGTTTTCTTAAGAAATAATAATGTGCAATACATATATGCACATTTTTTAATATAAGTAGATTTAAAAATAAATTAGTATTACAAACATATTCTGTTTCTGTGTTTATATGTGTATGCACAGTAAAATAGAATGTATTTTTTTACAAAAATCATTAAACTATAGAATTGTGTACCTGGCATGGGTCTCAACAGCTCATCTACTCTATTTTCACTGAGATCCATCTATAAACAGCAGCATCTCCAGTTCAGTGTTTGTTTAGGTGTTCCTAAGGTTAGGTAATGAAGGAAACTCTGTAACTTTTATTACATCTTCCAGCACTTGACTTCTCCTGTGCTGGTATGAATCTCATACGTTAACTGTGTATATCCTAATATGAAATGTAATTTTTTTCTGCAAGTTAAGCTTCTGATATTTTTGATGCATATATGGTGGACACAAGGGCAAATGATTTTGTTGTTACTCATTTGCTGAGGTTTTTTAACCTACCAGAAAAATGACACTGTTCTTTAACTTGGGTAAACCATATAGAACTTCTAACTTCACTGATCAGTAATTTTCTAAATCTCTTGGCGTCTTTATTTCTGGCCTGGATTCTCTACCATAGTTGGGTGTATTTAATGGAATGAGGCCAAGCTGGGCAGAGCATTCTTGCTGAGAATCTTCACCAGTGCTTATTGCAGCGGAATGTATACTGTTCAGTCATATATATGACACTTCTGGTAATTTGTTCCCAGATGCTGTCTGTGTCCCTGTGTTCCTCTGCTGTCTTATTTGTGTTTTGATTCCTTCTTAAACTAATCCTCAAGTCCTTTTTCTGCAGTTTTCCCATTTTCTGACAGTTGTGGCCTGTTACATACTGAAGTATTAAGACCTTATTTCTCTTGAATGTGTTACTTTTCAGCGGTGTTAGAACTTCCTTATTTGCAAACATCTTTTTAATTTCCTGTTTGAAATCCTTGCTTTTCATTTTTCAGGGTTCTTAGGCTGGCTGTGGCACCAGCATGTCTCCCAACTTCAGGTCATGTGTGGATTGTTATCTCAGTGTGCCTCCACAGCAGTGTGTGGGTTCAGGTGTGTACTTTGAGAATGAATTATGCAATTGTTTCCACACTGTGCTTTGATTCATCTTCTGGAGCTCTCTGAGCTTGCGGACTGGATAACACTAAACTGGAACGTGTGTTCTCACAGCATCTCTGATTCTGTCTGGCTCTGGATGGGCATTTAAATCCATGGGCTCAGACTACAGCTAGATGGTGTTTTTAAAAGACTCAACAGAACAACCAGAGAACACCCCAACAAACAACCAAAAAAACCAGCAACCCCCTCCCACACCACCACAAAAAACCCAAAACAAAATGAAACAAGCAAACACAAAACACAAACAAACAAACAAACCCCCACAACCAACCAAGCAAAACAAGCCTTGCTAAAGAAACCGTACTCCAGAAATGTGGATGGTGTGGATGTCACCTTCCCAGCAGCATCTGTTCCCTCGGCAGCTCAGCTCCCCTTGGCCTACCCTGCCTGTGGGTGTAGGCACTGTTGTTACAAACATGTTGTGGTAAGCTGTACACACTCTCTGTGCTGATCTCACAGAGCAAGCCTTCTGAGTGGTGGAAGCTCTTAGGGGATAGTTGCGGATTTGGGTGGGTTTGGTGCTGCTCTGTGGTGCTCTGTGTGTTTCGATTGGCCATGCCTAGTTGAAGGACTCAAATTGATCTCAGTTTTTAAAATTAATTCTGATTTGCATTCATACCCTGGAACTGTTAGAAGTATTGAATAACTGGTCATAGCTATATTTTTTTTAAAAAACCCAAAAGGTATTTTCTAAGGAGAAGATGGGAGAAATTTTCATGAGAGAAGCTTTCCCAATAGCTAATGGATTAGTCTTTTGACTTTGTGTTGCTAGGACAGGCTTTACATGTCCCTCTTTGGCTTCAGCCAGTTTTGGCTTTCTGCTCAAGTCCCTATATGATCCTCTTGCCACCCTGTAATAATTTGAGAGTCTTTGGTTCATTAGAGCTGCTTTTGGTAGTAGGTGTAACAGCTGTCATTGAAATGATTTTTTAATAAGTATGTAGGATGTTTCATGTTTGTAAATTTGCCAGTTAATAACACTTGCACGTGTTTTCTGGCTCTATTCTCTCTCTTATTGTTCCTCAGAGGAATTACTGTACAAATACTTGGAGAAAATGACTTTCTGTTGTGTTTATATAATGCTGCTAAAAAGATTTATAAATTGGAAGCTGGCACTGTGCAACTCAAGTCATGTTTAACTCGAGATATAGCAGAAAATTACTTTGAATATTTAATAGTTTTCCAGTTAAAAATCTTCTGCTTTGATTTTAAAGGTATTTGGTGTGCAACAGAGAACAAATTACAGCCTTTTACTGATGGGTGAATGGTATTGTAAAATCATAAATGGATACAGTTCGTTATTTTCAGGTGAAGGAAAAATGAAGATTCAAATTTTCAGAGTACTTTAGAAGTCTTAATTATGTGGCTTCCTTTCAGTGTTGAATCTTATTTACTTCATCTGCTTTGAAAATTCTACGCTAGGACTGTATTCCAACTAATACCAAGGTTTGATGTGCTAGTGGGTTTTTTTAATGTAAAATGTGGAGATGGATTTTATGGCTTAAAAATTACAAGCTGTAACAGCATACAAAAAGACAGTTTACTTTCCTCCCTGAAGAATCACTAAATGCATGATAAAAATAATGTTTTTAGTTTCCAAATATTGACAGTGAAAGGAAAGCACCATGATGTCCTGCACAGACTGACTCACTAAAATGCTCAGTATGAAGGCTTAGCTAGAGCTCAGGATTGCTTTACTGTTAAAACACTTCCTGCAGACTGCAAAGAAGTAAGAAAAGGTGAGCAATTAGGGGAAAAATATGATTGAGAGGTTGTATATCTGGGAAAAATAAAATCATGCAAGTGACTGATTTGAGAAAGCTTCTTTTGCTGATCACCCGTCTTGGAGATTTTGAGGTAGAAAAAGACTAGGTTGCTTTCGCTTACCCAAGATGTAAATCAATATGGGTGAGCTTTTCAGACCAGGTTTAAGGAATTCAGTTCTGTTACTACTGAGAGA
This sequence comes from Origma solitaria, assembly GCA_013397895.1. Lineage (NCBI taxonomy): Eukaryota > Metazoa > Chordata > Aves > Passeriformes > Acanthizidae > Origma > Origma solitaria. The sequence continues at coordinate 685,097 of VZRL01003889.1, read as the reverse complement.
ATTGGTTGATAGATTAGAGAGTATTTAAGAATGTGGCAAACTGCTTTTTCTCTGAGTATTTCTAAACCAGCATCGTTACCTTCTTGTCTCCCTCTCTTGTAACCCAGTCCCTGGGTTATGATTGCAAAATAGGAAATTTATTGCAGTTTCAATTTCCAAGTTGTACGTATGATTTTATTATTTTTTTTAAGTACTTGTAACTTTTCTGTCAGGAGGGTAGACAAGAGCTTCAGTGAATATAAGAGTAACTCTCATAGGGGAACATGAGTACTAGATACTGGCTTTTAACTCTCTTGTATTTCATGAAGATATTTTAAAGAAATCAATGACTTTTTATATGAGTTTGCTATCAGTGGGATAGTAAGAAATCATGGATTCTGGAGCATAGTGTATATAATGGAATCATAGAATGGCCTGGGTTGGAAGGGACCTTAAAGATCCTCTCTTTCCAAACCCCTGCCATGGGCAGGGATGCCTTCCACTATCCCAGGAGGCTCCAAGCCCTGTCCAGCCTGGCCTTGGACACTTCCAGGGATGGAGCAGCCCCGTCTTCTCTGGACACCCTGTGCCAGTGCCCCACCACCCTCACAGGGAACAGTTTCTACCTAATACCTAATCTAACCCTACTCTGTCAGTTTGGGGATTTAGTTTTGATAACCAGTTTCTAAACCTATGGTCTCTGTAGTTAGTGGAAGGGCCAAAAGCATCCTAAAATTTAAAAAAAATGGCTTGTTATCTTGGAATATACAGTGGTTCAGCATTTTGGTGTGTAAAATAAAGTTTCAGAATGCCCTTTATTATATTTAGTAATAACCTGAGTATCAAACTGTTTCCACTTCATCATATTTTGGGATATACCAAGGGATTTCTGTGTTTTAAGAGCAGCAACACAGTGATTTTTTTCTCTGCTGAGACAATAAAGTAAGATCTTAATTGGGCAGGCAGCAGTGCAACATTTCACTGAGCATGGTCTGCAGAACAGCTGGAACAGGAATGAGAAAGTTTTGCAGTCTGCATCACTTGGCATCAATTACTCCTCTGTGAATTGTGCATTCGCATGCAGCATCTCTGTTGCTTCCCCTAGTTTCACTGATCATTCAGACATATTTTCTGAAGTTTTCAGAATATATCTGCATAAGACATAGCTTAGCTTTCATGCCAAATATTCAGCTTTAAATGGGATAAATTTTCAGCTATGCAATGGAATACTTTTAATTTTGCCAATTGTTTTTATATCTCAAGTGCACTATTTCTTTTATGGCCGCTTGCTAGAAAAAGATTATGCATTTGGCTGCACTTACGTTAATAGTTATAGTATTGCTTTTAGTTTTAATGATGCTTTTAAATCAGATTTTCACGACATTTTTCTGACTTTACTGCTGAAGTTTTGTGACTTCACTGCTCTGGCCCTTTCTTTTTCATGTCCCATTTCCCCGGTCCCTGCCTGCTGCAGAGCTCCCTGTTTAGCAGTTATCTGCTTTTACTCTTTGTGTGTGTGTGTGTGTGAATTTAAAACCAAGCAAACAAAAAGCTACCACAACAAAACCAAACCCCACTGAGAATTGACAATCCTCTGTACCTCCTGTCTTGATAATCCACTTGATGCTGCTACTGATTTCCATGTCTCAAGATGAAGTGTAGGATAGGAAGTCTAGAGGGAAGGGACAGGACAGATTTTGTCTTTTCTTCTTGTTCTGAGCAGCAGTAACAATTTTGCTGCTTCTCCTGCAGTTTTTTTGTGCTCTAACACAACTGTTCTGCAAAATGATCAATAATATTCCTTGGTAGTGTTTTTTATGAAGCTGTGTTGGAATTCTAGAACAAATTGGGTTTGAGGTCTTCCTGTAAAATAGACTGAAAAAATGAGGGATGCTTCTCTGTGTTTTCCAGTTGTTATGGATAAAGAAGTCTGGTATCCTTCAAAGCACTTGTTAGCATTGTGAAAAGGTAATGAAAACAATTAGAACATGATTGAGGGTCCCTCTATCCCCACCAGATTTCTGTGGCAGTTTCCATAGGAGGGATATCAGGGGAGAGATTAAGAGCATTCTGAGGTAACTACAGCGGGGATGAATTATGAATCTCTAAAGGTGTCTTTTCTGAAATTATGTTGAAAAAGTACAGTAGAACTTGTTTTTTACAACATATTACAAGCAGAATTTGACATGCTGAATAAGAAAAAAAGTGTTCTAAGTTCATTAGATTTTGTAGCATTACAGTGAATTAGCAAAGAGCTGTCTTAATTTGCAGAGTCTGAAGCATGGAAAGGTGAGTTGACCTACTTAAGTGCAAAGGTTTGTGCTTTCCAGAGTCAGGAAACCTACTATTTGCAGAAAGACCCAAGCTTGCCAGCTTTTTCCTCTGTGTTTTCTTTCTGGTTTTGTTACTTCTTTTTTCTCTTCATGTCATTGGACCTTCCTCAGGTGATGTCTTCAGTCCTTAAGTGTCTGACTGTTTGTAACCCTATGAAGAAAAGGACATGGCACTGTGGTGTGGGGTGCTGGTCTTGTCACTACCAGGTTAAAGCAAGGTTTAATGCTGTGTGGTGTTAAGAAAGATCTGTACTGTCTGGGAACACTTTCACAGTGAGTAGGAAGAAAATTCTGAAGGAAGTGGGACGAGAAAATGTAGATGAAAGTTCCTTTATCTACTGAAACATAAAAATGACTTGAGAATATGATGATTTCATTCTACCCCAGGAAACAAAAGTAGTATAATTTAAAGAGAGTAATTGAAGTTTTTTATGAGAATTATTTATCAAGAGAAATGGTAAAATGAAAAAGATTCCCAATACACATTAATACTTACTGAATGCTGGATATCATTGTCTTTTGTTTTTGACAGCCCTCATCATTCCTTCCTATTAAGTTTCTTTCTTCCTCTTTCTTTGAGGAGTATTTAGTGAGGCAGGAGCTGTGATTAATTGATGCTGTTCATGCCAACTTAGAGATCAAAATGAACTTCTATGATAATTCTGTTTCTGTGTGTTCCAGGTCTCTCCTACTGATCCCTTTGACTCCAGAATCAGCAAATGTGTGTTTTGTTTGGTCTTTAATATTCTGATCTCATTATCTGGGCTAATCTTATATCCAGTCCTGCAGCTGAGGAGTGCTGGACTGGCTTAGGATAACCAAACTCCGAATCCGTGCAGGTGCTGTCCATTGTGACTCAGCTTCTCAGCTGGGACTCAAGGTGGGCTGCACTTTGGGTTTCTGGGGAATGTGTTGGGTCCTTTAGAGTGGCTCTGCACTGAGACATTTAAAATGTTTTAATGTTCCGCTGGCACTCTGTCAGGGTGTCTCATCGAGACTGACATATGCCAGGTCTAGTGCTTTGGTGCAATTCACTCCTCTTTTGGTTATTTGTTCGTGCAGAATGAGTCACTTGATATTCAGGACTGTCGTGTATTCAGGCCCATTTAGCACTTGTCAGCTTTGCAAAATGCATTGAACAAAAACTAAATACAAGTGCCAAATTATGCATGTGCGCCCATGGACTGGTTCTAGGTTCATTTATTGGAGTTTTCTGGAGTCTCATTTTGATACTTTGTAAGAGCTGGATGAGTTCTTAAAAAACTGATTTACAGATCACTTTACAGGTGCTATGTTTCATTCCTGCACCAAAATAATTTCCCTGCATATTATACTGCAAATTATACAGTGTGCTGTATAGATAAGGGTGAGTTCTAAAGGGGAAATAGCTCAGAGAATTATAACTGGGTGAGTTACTAATTTTCTGGCTCTCAGATATATTGATGAATCCTGTTTGTTAGGATCTCTTCTCTCCTTTCTATAGATTAGATTTATGTTTTTGTTTTTAATTGGAAAGAAATATAACAGTAGTTTTATATAACTTGGCATAAAGTCAGCAGCAGTTTTTGATAAGGTGAAGAACTGAATTTTACTGACCTGAGCTCAGAAGTTCCTTCCGTTTATTAATTTTTCTAGTTTTATATTTGGTCATAACTTTTTCATTTGGTGTAGAATTTTTTTGCCTGGGAGTATTAGTTAAGTTCCTTGTTTTGGTGTTTAACTTCATTATGAAAAGAATATTGTAGTTGTGAATGAGTTTTCTTTCACAGTGAGAACGATGTTGTCACCTGTATTCTTTTGGGAAAAAGACTTCTGAAGGATTCATTCTGTTGAGACTACTAAGCTACCCCAAAATCAGTCAAAGATTGCTTTTTCCTTTGTTAAAGTTTACATAAAATTAGTAAAAGCATTTTTTTAGTATTATAATTAGATTTTTTTGGCAAGCATTTAAGAACTTTAAACAGCTGTGATTTACAAGTGCTAATCTTTCTTGGCCATATTTGATGGCTTGCAAATTCACTTTAATATTATTTGGATTGTATTTTTAGGCTGAAACAAGAAAAAGGGATCTTTTTGTTTAGTTAGAACAATACATTTATGACTGCATCTGTTATATCCATTACTTTTTCCTGCAATATGAACTTTCATGTGCGAGGGCTAACTCAGGCTTGAAGTATTCTTCTTTTCCTTTTGAAATGTGAATAATTTAAAGGGAATTATCTAATATTAAAGAAATAATCCTTTAGTTTTGTGAGTAGTTATTCCTCAGATATACCTCCTGTGAGGTAACATTTTGATAGTTCTATTCACAGAAGCTGTTACTGAAGTTTTCCTTCTGGGTGCTTGAGGAGATAAAGGCACTGACAGAAAGCAGAAGCCTCACTTGTTTGTACACTTGCGTTGCACTTTTTGCAACTTCAATAAAATTTTGGTACTAAAGTTCAAAGTACTTTTTGGTACTAAGTTTAAGGGAGAAATATTCATGCTTTTGTTCCTTAGCAGCATGAGAGAGAAGAAAGTTAAGAAAATGTTTCAAAGACAAATGAAGTGATGTGTTTTGTTGTGTACACCCTGTGCGCTGTGTTTCATTCCTTCCGTGGTGGCAGTGTGGAAAGGCTCTTCAGATTGAAAGCGTGGAAAGCAAAGGCATTTGCACTCAGAGCTGTCACTGAAGTGTATCAGTTAAGCAGGATATGCTTTGCTTTTCTTCTTGGGGTCTTGGGAAAACTTGAGAGGAATTTTCCTAGGGGAGAGAAAAAACAAACCAGTTCTTAGTTTGAGGAGTTCCTTTGCCTATGGGGAAAAAAAGTCACTAGAGAAATTCCTCACAATTGATGATAAAGTTTGCTGGTAACTAATCTCTAATGGGAAATCACATATTTGTTGTGGGTGTTTTGTTTTCTTGTTGTAGGTTTAGTGGTTTTTTTTTTCCTTAAGCAGAAAGACTAGAGCTGTGCCCAAGGCAAATCTAGTCTCATTATCTTGTGTTCCTCTGTTGTAGAAAGATTTTTATAATGCTCCTCTACCATTATAGTAGTTCTATACAGCAGTACTAAATGTTATATATGATAATGACCCAAGCGCCTTTTTTGGTTTTCCTGCTTATTTCAAATATGGCTGCCACACTCTGAACTGTTGTCCCACTTTATAGAAGAGAACTTGGGTATGGAGCAGCTGACTTTGACTCCACAATAACAGGGACACAGTGACAGAAGACGGGCGCTTAAACTGATCTTCTAAATCCTGTATTGATACTTCAGGCATGAGACAACTTGAGTAACAAAGTGAGCTGTGACAAGCATGGAGAATAATAGTGAAAAACCAATACCTGTGCAGTTATTTGTGTTATGTTTAAAGAACAGTCACTTCCATTTCTGTAATAAAAAGGATTCCAGGAAAATTTAGCAAAAGATATAAATACGGAAGTAGATGCGCCAAATTGCAGTGTGTATTAGGTGTTAGAAGTAACAGTTACTTTGACATTGTTGATGAGTTCTGCTTGTTTTTGTGTAAGCAGAGTGATATGAAAAATTTCCGTTTTCAGCTGTTTTTCTAATTTTAAATTTGCTATGTGTTTTTTGTAATAGTGCATACAACTTTGAAGTAGCAAATAAGAATAAGGTTTGTTTTCTGCTGCTCTTGCATCACTGCCCTGCACCTGGTGGCTAGGTGTAGCCACATAGAAATAATATTAGCACAGTTTTGGTTGCGTTTATAAAATTGATTAAATTGATTGCTGTAAAATCAGTTCTTAACTTTAAAGAACCATGGTTTTACTATAAGTCATAAGGAACAATACACATAATTTATTCTGAAAGTGCAAAATGTAGAGAGAATTGAGTGTAGCTCTGTGCTTTTGCCCTTGTTCATTGGTGATGAAATACTAGGAAGCTTGAATTGGTTATTGGCTTAGAATGTACATGCTGCAGGAACAGATAACTAAATCAGTAGTATTCTGGGTGCTTTCTAACATCTAGAATGTTTCTCAAGTTCATGAATGGAGCAGGAATAGCGCACTATTTGCATAATGTAGTTTCTATTAATGGGACTCTCACATTTATCAGTGCAGAGCTATTAATTTTATTTCTATACTATTTTCTTTTCCCTTCTTGTCTTTTCTGTCAGATTCCTTGATACTTACATTGATGTTTTTCTATTGAAAGGAGGAAAAAACCCCAAAACAACAGGTAAAAACACAACCCCAAAACAAACAAACCAACCCCCTCTCCCCAGTCTTTGTGTTTAGCCGTGATGTGTTTACTGTGGTACAAGACAGGGTGTAATTAGTATTGCAAATTTTCCTGTAGAGAATATTTCCCAGTTAAGATATACCTCCTAACCAGAGGCTCCTTGAAACATGACACAGGTCGTCATGTCCCTGCAAATCAATAGCAATAACTTGAGAGTCTTCCTTGACAGCACTGAAGTACTGAGGCTGATTTTCTTCACATCACAATTGAGTTTGAGATGAACTCAATTGGAATTTCTCCTATCCATTAATCAGCAAGCTCCAGTGTGGTCCTTGGTCTGTTTGATATTGCTAGAAAGCCAAGTTTCTCTGTTAAGTGCTTTTGATACTTGAAGGTTTTGTGTCAGAACAAACATCGTTGTCACTGTTTTCCTGTCAACTTTCTCCATGTGTACAAAAAGAAAGCTGCTGGCCAGAGCAGCATTTGAAGAGGTCCATCTCCCCCTCCATTCTTCATCTTAAAAATAAAGCTTTTGCTTCTCAAATTGTGATTCTGAACAGTGAACATGAAAAGATAGCGAGAAAATGGTTCTGAAAACAGATATTGTGTGCAAAGTTACTATCCCATTCTATTATAAGCTTAACTTCAGTAAAATCAACCATGTTTTTTAAAAAGACAAATGATACCTTATGTCCTGGAATACCATCCCGTTCTGTCTCGGTTTTTGAGAGCTAATTTTCAAAATTGTCTAAGTAAATGGAATCTAAATGCCAAAGTTACAAGTTAAAACTTTTTAGGCTGTGCTAGCGTGTAGAAAATGCAATAGCCCTAAATCATTTGGAAGTAAGTATTACTCTCTCTGTCTTGTTTTTAGTTTCTCCTGTCTTAATGAATAAAGTATCTCCAGACAACTGCAGTAGGGATATATGAAAGTCAATATGTTACGCTTTTGTTGAGTCTGTGGTCAACCAGGCTACAGTAACACAAACATTGAGAGTGTGGGAATCTTACTGGGATGGTAATTTCAAAGCTTCTTTGTGAGCTTTCTGCAGGCAATCAGAGACAAGTAGAACAAACCAAAGAGGCCCTGTCTTTGAAATACAATTGAGTTTGATGTACTGCTTACTCTGTTTTCTTTGCCTTTGACTCTGCGGAATTTTTAAAAATGAAGGCATCTGACTGTGTGGTGAAGTGGGATAATGGTCACATTTGAGTTTAATCCATTTAATATTAGATAAAGTTACAGTAATTTCTTAAGAAGTACTTAAGGTGTTTCAAAGAGAATAAAACACTGTTTAGTCTAATGCCCATATATGAATGGCTGTACCATGTGAAATTAATTTAGCTAATTTTTGGTCATGAGGTGGATCCACTAGTAAAGGTCAGACATTATGCTGGTTAATCTGTAATCCTTGTTAGACAAGCATGCTTCATATGGCAATGGGAATCACTTTTTCTGGATTTTTGCTTCCTCTGCAGGTGACAATACAGATGCATCTTGTCCAATGCAATTTTTATTTGCCCATTAGTGGTGCAGTAAGGAACCAAAGTTTTTGCAGATCTGAGTTCTTTTGGTGATGAATGATTCTGTATTACCTCAGAAAGAAATTTTTAGAGTAAAATGTTTTGACCTAGCAGTAATGTAAAAATACCTAACTGCTCTTTTAAGAGTATAAGATATTTTTCCTATTAATCTTGACATGAAGTTCCTGTTATATTTACCAGAAGTCCTGACCTTAGAGTTAGGTGGAATAAGCCTTTGGACTTCTTGAGCTTAATTTTTCTGTGGGAAAAGTTTTTTTGTAGAGTGAGTGTGGTTTGTGGTTGAATGGCCATTAAATAATCCTAGAAAGCAGACCACCAAGATCTGGCAAATGTGTCTGGTGTGAAATGAGGTCTCATATACGATTGGTGTTTTATTCTCACTTTACTTTCAAAAACCAATATGGAAAACATTTCAATCTGATGATCCAGCTTGGCTTTGGAACCAGTATTATACAGGATGTTTTTCTGTCTGTAATGTTTCAGAGTATGTGTATTTTGACCTTGTTTTTTATAAATTACAACTTGCTCTGCAAATGAATTTAGTGCTATATGTCAGTAATCTCTTTGAATCTCTTATGGAGAGAAAATAGACATCATTGTAGTTGCTCTGTCATGTTTATAGGATTCTCTCTTTCGCATTCCCTTTGCACTTAAAATAGCGCTGGGCTTTGATTTTGGAGCTGAACTTGTACTTAGATTCATTCAGTGTTTGGACTACTATTGCCCAAATAATCAATTGCATTAAAATTACTGAAATAGGATGTCATGTGCTCCCCAAACCAATTGCCTGCTGACAGGTTAAGAAGCCTCTACAGCAGAATTAGATTTCAATTACAGAGGTTTTGTTGCTGTCTTTTACTTCTTGCCTAGTGTTTGGCTTGAATTTTGGGGGCATGTCATGGATCAGCTTTCACTAGAAAGCAGCTCTGCTTTCCAAAGCAGTTCTGCTGTCTTAAGCTGGAAGACCATGCCAGTGTGCTGCCCAAGAGCTTGGTGTGAGAAAAACTCCTGTCTGTTCCCTACATCATTCCAATCTGTGCCTTCTCTTTTGTAAAGCTTCTGTAAAGTTTGATGGCTTTCATTACTCCATGGGATGGCATTGAAAACTCATTTTCTTGTGGGTGCACTGTAGAACTTCGTGGTTGGTTTGTGGTGCTGGAGTAATGCACTCTTTTCTACATGCCCAAGTCCTTTTCTCTTTCTTTCCAAACCAATTAGAGATTTTTATAAGTTATTTTCAAGGGTTATCATAAACCGATATCTTATGACTTGTATGCAGCATATCTCAAATAATGTATTTTAAGTCTTTAATAGTAACTAATGAGATTATTATAATTGAGAATAGAGGTAATGCTCTAAATTATTCTAAACACATTACGTTCTTTGTTCAGTCTATTTTGACTCTGTATCAAGATGATTTCATGTTTGCATTTTGCTGCTGACAGGCTGTAAGTGTCTGGAGTTCAGGCCTGTGGACATCCTGAGCAGGGACATGGCTGAAATGTAGTACAGCTGCTACTGGCTGCAGATGGCACCTGGATTTCCATTCTGTGGCACTGAGGCTGGGGAGGACATGGGGCAGGTACTTTCCCTGATCTTGTCTCAGTAGAAAAATGTTTCAGATAGATTTGGTTTTGGGGTACAGGTGTTGAGAAGGGACCATCAAGATCACCAAGTCCAACCCCTGGACCTGTGCAGAACACCCCTAAAATCACCCCATGTGCCTGAGAGCATTGTCCAAGCGCTTCTGGAACCCTGTCAGGCTGGTGCTGTGACCACTGCCCTGGGGAGCCCAGCCACCCTCTGGGGGAAAAACTTGCCTGATCTCTAACATAAACCTCCCCTGACTCAGCCTCGTGCTGCTTCCTCAAGTCCTGTCGGTGATGAGATCAGGGCTTGCCCCTTCTCTTCCCCTCGTAAGGCTGTTGCAGACTGCGATGAGGTCTATGCGCAGTCGGTTTTTCTCCCAGCTGAACAGACCAAGTGATCTCAGCCACTCCTGCTATAGCTTCCCCTCCAGACCCTTCCCCATCTGCATTGCCCTCCTTCGGACACCCTCAAACAGCTTCATGTCTTTTGTATGTTGTGTTGCCCAGAACTGCCCCCAGCACTGAGGTGAGGCTGCCCAGTGCAGAGCAGAGTGGGACAATCCCCTCCCTTGCCCGGTTGGCAATGCTGTGCCTGACGCCCCCCAGGGCACACTTGGCCCTCCTGGCTCTCAGGGCACTGCCAACTCATGTTCAGCTTGCCATGAAATTATCTTTATATCCCTTCGATTGTCAGTGTGTTTGGAAGGCCTCTATCCATCTTTACATTAAACCTGTGTTTATCCAAATTACTTTGTCCTTTCCCTCGGCATTCCTGTTTTGGATGCGGTGACCAGCAGTGTGTCATGCTTATAGCTGCCTGGGAAGGACTGTGTCAGAAGAGGTGGTAAATGCAGTAGTGGGGATGGCTTTCGCCAGGAGTGTGGTGACAGCAATCGGTAGGCTGAGGATAGATATTGTTCATCCGATCTGACCATTTAATATTTACTCTGTCCCTTTCTTCTCTCTCCCATTGCCGCTTGCGCGTCCTTAACCTTTGCCTTTATCTGGTGGCCTGGCATTGAAGCAAATAGCTAATCATGCTCATTAGAGTATGAGGTTTATTAATTTTTGATTAATCTCTCTCTGTGTGCCCTGTGGCACTGCAGTTTAAAATATAGCCCCAAAAGATCTATGGAACTGGAGGACTGGAGCTTACTCTCTACTAGTGATATCCAGAGGCATTGCGTTCTATGTGCATTTGGAAGCTCTTCTGAATCTGAGGCAAAGAAAATGCTCTTGTTATTGATATTTAGATCACTTTAAAATACACCTCAGCTTTCATCCCCTGAGAAATTGTGTCAGTAATTGAAAGAGCCATTGTCTCATTTCAGTTATCTAAACAATCTCAGTCTTCATTCTTATAATTATTGGAAGAGTCAAGCAGCAAAAATCTGATTAGTAATTTCCTAATGCTACTGGGAAACAATATTTCTAGAATAATTTTCTGTACTGAGTCAATGATACAAGTGAAGATTGGTGTGAAAACAGATTAGGGAATGTCTAAAGAAATTTATCACAGGTTTTTGGTTTGTTTTTTTGGTCATAGTTATGTTATGGATGTAAGTTTTTTTAAAAATACAATAAAACATAAGATGAAAATTCTGGAAGTGAAGCCCTGATAGCTGGGTGATACCTTTGCCTTAGTAATGGAGAAATATGGAATCCTTTGTTACTAGAGTTAAGATAAAGTTTTCACATTTTCAGCTCTTGAAGGAATGTAACTATTTTGAAAGAAATAAAGCATGATTTATTTTATACACTCATAATAGGTTTCTAATGATTTCAAGTGCATTATTTATTTCATTACAAATAATTAAAAATGTATCAGTAGTTTTGGAAAGGAAATTCAATGTACTTTCAGGTATGGAGGTTTTGTGCCTATTAGAAATCATCTTTGTAATCTATTGTATGGAATGCACATGAAGACCAAGAAAATAAATATTTAGATGAGGAAAGAATTTACACTTGGGTTTACAACACCTGCATACAGATCTATCATATTGGACAAACTGCTTCTAATTTCACTGATTTCTTTGGTTCAGTGCATTTTAATTAAGCTTTTGACTGCTGCCTCAGTAAACCCTTCCTGCTTCAAAGAATCGATAAGCTATCCACACTTGATCTGAGCTACTGTAGAGATGCTGAATATCATGTATGGGCAGCACATTTCTTCAGTCAATTATTTTTGAAAGAATTGCTTGGTCTGGCTTTCATTCTGAACATTGTGAAACACAGCAGCTGGTTCTGCAGCAGTGCTGCTGGTGGTGTTACTCAAAGCACTGTGTTCTCTTGGCTCATTCATAGGTCAATTTGGAGAAGGGAGTTGCTTGATTTCTGAGGGGACCTTCATTTTAATTTGAGAGAATTGTCCAAAAGCCACAAAAGCTTCTTATATTATCCCTTACAGTATCTCAATATACTTTATTCTGTGTTCAAACTCTTCCCCAATGAAACAGCATGTATTGAGCTTGCTCTTCAGTCATCTGTTTATTTCAGGTTTGTTCATAAATAATCTATTCTGTTTGAAAGCTTGGAGGATTGGTTCCAAACTGCTTAGTTACCTTTCTGTTTAAATACTCTTATGCTAATGGTTGTGTGCCTTATTAATGCTCATGGATTACATTATGGGGCGTAGAAGATAATGTAATAGTGTGTTCTGTGAATATGTTTAATAAAAAACAGATTAGAATTAAGACTGTATTGTGAGTCACTGACATATCAGCTCTGTGCTTAATATCTTATCTAAATCCCTGTCCATAGCTTTTAATACAGTTTGCATATTTTAGTGAAGTTGAGCATAACAGTTCTGAACCCCTCAGAAGAGTAACAAATACAGAACATACAAATTTTCTTTATAATTGAAAAATATATTACTCTGGTGGATATTGTGCTCCATCAGTGCTTGTTTTTCTCTGTATGTCAAATTTCTTCCTTCTAGAAACAAATTAGAGACGTGCAATGAGCAGATTTCTGATAGGTATGGAGAATATTTGATAGGAATACGAAGACAAAACAAAAAAAAAGCTCACCCTAGAGCTTAAAATGAGATCAAAATTGTGTGTCGTTAATACATTCTGGTAGCTGTGTCAATGTATAGGTAATTTTACTGTCCTGTTCTTGTGGGGCACCAAGGGATTTTGTTTCCCTGCTCCTGTTTCCATGGCAATTAGAATTAGATTAGTTTTAGGTTCACAGTGGATAAATGAGAGCGACTAAGCTATGATGTAGTGTTTGTAAGTCAGGAACACACTGAGTCTTTTTATAAAATAGCCCAAAACTGTGCTTAAATCATTGTGGGTTTTGGGTTGCTGTTGACTTGCTTGTATTTATCTTTCAGCATCCAGATCTTTTGCTCGTGGTTGCAGTCTGGTGGCATTTGTGCACATTGTGTTCATGGTGATGTAGTCTTTAAATGAGAGTCCCTGGATTCTGGTGATAGCTGCATGTTGAGCATTAGTTTGCATATTTTCTAATAAATATTTATATTGACTGTTTTAAAAACTCTTTAGCCCATGACTGATTTTTGCGGTGTTTTGAATGTGGTGTAATGGTATGATTTTTATCAGCACCTACTATTACGGATTATTTTTTTGGAAGACCATTCCAAAACCAAGCCACTGTTCTGTGTTTGTCCATACAGTTTTCACGTGTGTGTGTATATATGCATATAGAAATATATATAAACATTTTTCTTCTTCTGACACTTGTTAATACATTCATACCACCCTCACCCCAAGAGATTTTCATCCTTCCCGTTTTCCCAGGAATGGAGAGTAATATTACTGGTGGATTATTCCAGTCCCTTTTCAGCTAATTCCTGTGCAGCAGAGTTCTTTTTCCTATAGTGTGTATTTAACTTTACCAGCGTTTTGCACTAATGGATTGCAGATGCTGCAGAGAGTGTTATTATAAGAAGATTTCATGCTCTGGTAGTAATGTGTCATGCTTTTATAGTCTCTGAGTATGTGATAGTTGTGACATTACTCACACAGTGTTTAATACTTGCATTTTGTTAAATAATTACCTACCTTTTACAAGGGCTGTGGTGGATTTCACAGAAACAGCATCCTTGAGGATATTCCAGCTGTTGATTTAGACTCCGAGGTACACCTAGACCTAAAAACACTTGGGGATATTATGTGTTGAAGTACAATTGAACTTCACCCTTTCAGGAACATTTGAGTTGACAAAGGGGAACCTCGTGAAGTGTTAGTGGCTTCAGGCACTTGTGCAGAGGAGCAGCTGCTGTTGTGCTTTGCTGACAGAAAGCCCTGGTGACACCGGGGCTGTGAGTGCTGCTATTCTCCTCTGGCTGCCCCGTTCCTGTCCTGCCCTCCCCACTCAGCTGCCCTGAACATCTGCCTTTGGTGCTTCTGCGTGGCCCACCTCGATGGGTGTTTGTCTAATGTGTCGTTACAAACAGCCTGTTTGGTTTCTAGGTTTTCTAATACAGTCACAACACATATTTTGAAAACATATACACAGATATCTGTAAACACATAAATTGCATTCTTAGAAGAGGCCTGAGAAGGAATTTCTTCATGAATGTGAAGAATTTGTGCTTACTTTCATGTAGCTGAATCCATTGATTAAAGAATTAGTCTTGTATTTACAAGCTGAAAAAATGAGTAACCCATAAATTGGTAGAAAAGGATCAAGTGACTTGCTATATGTTGTATCAGGCTGAGCAAGGAAGCAGGAATAACAATAGGGAATAAAACTTGGAGTTTTCTATAACTCATGCTGTATATGAGACTAGAAAAGCATAGCTAGAACCCAAGTCTGAGAAAAAAAATTGTTTTATTAATCAAATTAATACTTAGACATCAGTAATTTTACGTTCCTATTTTTTTATGCCTTGATAGTGTTTCACTATACTTAATGTTGTTTTAATTAATGTTCATATAAATATAGGATTTACATAGTTCAGAAAAGAAGTTTAAAGGAGCCACACTAGAGAATGTATTACATACAAGATCTCTTTTGGAATTGGAGTCTTGGAAAGCAGGTGATTTAAGATATATTGAGAGACTGCATCATCTGATATGTACCATATTCAGAGTCAGAGCCCTCTGAATTTCTAGGTACTCACCAGACTGTGGAGGGAAAATGCTGGAAAAGATGCCTTCAACGGCTAAGCCTTTGTTTGCAGTCCCTGTACTGGAAAGTCATTTTACCTTCTGGTTTTGTCCTGCCTCAGTATGTGCCTGTTAAAGTAAATGCATCTTTGTCATGCATGAACACCACTTGCATTAATGATAATGGAGTTTTCATATGCATGTTGAGCTAGTGCATTTCTAATGCTGCACAAGTCAGCACTGATGTACTCTGGTTTTTCCTCTGTGCATCAGCATTGCCATAATCAGCAGGTGCATATATCTGTGTATATCTGTGGGAATTCTCCTTAAGGAATCTGGCAGACCTGTGTTTTTCAGTGGTTTTAGTGGCTTTGTTTTATTTTGATGATTATGTAACGGGGAGTTCATTAAAATTCAGCAGATAGAAGTTGGGTCCAAGGTAGTAGGGAAATGTACTACTATACAGGGTCTGAAATCAAAACACATTGCTGAGCTTAAGGGATTGTTGAGATCATCAAACTCCAATTTACTTTTTATTTAAGAAAGAAAAAACCTGTGCTCAGCATACATGTGATGTAGTGATTTTTGAAAAGCATGAGAAGCTGTATATATTGCAGTGTTGAACATTCTGAGCGATTATTGTAAGATCTTTTGGGCCTGTAAATTGCATACTACTTTTCAAATAATTGCTACCTTTGAATATAAACAAAGTGGGGTTTCTACTCACTGTATTCAGTGTTAGCATTGTATTTAGAAAAAGTATAAGCTGAAGAGAAAACAAAACATTAAGATGGGGGGCTTTTTGAGTTTGGTTGGTTGGGTTTTAGGGTTTTTTGTTTGGTTTGGTTTTGTTCTTAAATTCCTGGTCATCTTCAATATCAAGATAAATCTTTAGTTTTCTGTTTTGATGGTAATTTGGTGTATTCAAACTAAATGTCAGTATGTGATGTTCTCTGTGTGCTTTTTTCCTAATTATGTAGTTGTGCACTCTGTGGGTTAATGTGTGAGAGGTGCTTGGCACTGGAAATAGCTGCATCTCAAAGCAAAGTAAGTCTTTTGGGTAACCAGTGACTGACACAAGGGACTAATGGGGGTTGGAAAATTACATGACAGCATTGTTGGGGTGACCTCTTATAATGACAATATTAAAGACACAGGTGGAACCCTGAGTTCTTGTGTCTGTTATCAGTGTAAATTTATCAGCTGGCCTGACTGTGCTTGACCTTTTGCGTGGTGAGCCAGTACAGTGAGTGCCACGAAGCTCTCCTTTACCAACCAAAGCACATGTACCTCCTTCATCTTACAAGGCCTCTGAAAAGGTCAAACACAGTTGTAGTTCAGCTGAACAGAAAGGATCAGCTCCCTTTTTGCATCCTGTGCAATGCCACCAATACGTCAGACAAGAGGGGTGGAGGTTTAATTCATGGAAGGGAGGTCACACAGTAAATGAAAGTAAAGATTTGCTGCTCCTAGGTGCTGCACTACAGTATCTTGACTCTGACCATATGATTTGGTGACTGACAAATGCTGACTTGTGTACGAATATTTTATGTATCAATACCTGCTCCGGTTTGGAATGCAATTTCTTACTTCTCCTAAAGGGTTTTCTTTAATAACCTCACCATTTCAGGCAGCCCATTTATTTAATTGAGAGCATGTTGCTGTCTAGCCTGCAGATAAACCAGCTAACCTTGTCATTTTACCTTCTGAGTGGAGTTTCACATTACAGGACTATCAGCCCAGAGCCAAGTTATCATACAGTAATAATAAGCTAACATAGCTGTGTGAGCACATTTAATTAACTGCAAAGATGGAATTCTCAGCTTTTCCTTTACTTGGCCAACATCCAGAAGTACATAGCTTCTGTGCTGCAGGAAACGCTGCAGAATACAAACTATGCACATTTGCATGTAGGCATTATCTGGACAGTCTTTGATATCCATATCCTGGTCTTGGTGCATTTTTACTGTGCATTTATCTCACAGCTGTTGCATTTGTACTTCACTTAGAAACTAACATTGAGATTTTACTTAAAAACCTCATTTGAGGGGTCTGTTTTCAGTGGCATAGCTGCTGAAAAAATACCAAAAGATGCATTTTCCACTTGTGTTTCTGAATAATGTTTTCAACAGTTGCTGCAGCTGGGGATATTGTGAGAGTGTGAAATATGTTTGAAACATGCTCACAGTGTGATATCCACAGAGCAGACTATGTGAAAGCTTGAACAGGGCGCTCCATGATGCAGCTGCTCCAGATAGCCAACAGCTCTTTCTCCCACATTCACACGAGGCATCGCTAGGCTGGGTTGTTTCCAGCCTGGTTCCCAGCACAGTGTACATTGCCTCTGTAGTGGTTAGGTATAGATGCATTTTTGTTTATTATGCTCTACTGTTTTTACACCTAAAAGATTGTTAGCAAAGCAGGATGAAGTGGGAATGGTGACTAGCTAAGTATGTGAGTATGTGAGTTTGTTTCACAAACACTTTGCACAGGGCGAGATGAAAAACTGACACTGTAGATTCATGAAATAAATACATTGTGCATTCATTTCTCTGCATTTTATTTGCATTCTATTTCGCTATTTTTAAAATTAAATGTTCTAATGGAAAGGTTCCTCCCCACTTTTTTTCTCCCATGCCAGGTCACTATCCCGCCCCCCACTGCTACAGTTTCTCTCTCCATTTTTAACTATATGTAAAGCTTATGGTGTCTCAGCTCTAACTTGCATGTTATTTTAAAATGCCTAAGATCAGCTTAGGTGTATAGAGGTCTGAATCCTACTTGCTTTTGTAGTATAGGGAGTAATGTGTCTGTATGCTAAACACAAATTTTCATAAATATGTGGGTCCTCTCTCAAACATAAGATCAAGTGGAGACAGTGCTTGGATGGGTGAAAAAACCAAAAAACCCTTTTGTTAATTTATCTCGATACCCTGGATGATTTTGTGATTGTCCAGTCATTACTCCTCCTTTTTTAGCTAATTTTCAATTGCGCTAAGAGACCACAAGAAAATTTACCCTAAACATTTATTCTCCTTTAGTGTTGATAACATTTGGGACTGGGAGAGAAGAAATGTTTTAAGGCTTATTTTGATCTGATCAGAACTAAGTGAATCTGACAGCTGGATTGAAATTTGTTTACAAACAGCTTAGTATTAGTTCTGTTTATTTTTTATTGAGAATGAAAGGAAAGCATTGGACTGCTAGCATTTGGTTTCCAGCATTCTGGAAATATACATCATGACTGTGCATTAAGCTTCATCTTATTACTGACTGTGTTTTTAATGGCACCAGTATGAAGCTCATGTCTCTGTAGTAACTCTGCTGTCTGTTGCAGGTGCTCTTGTCAGGATTGATCGGTGTTGTTTCATGGAAGAGGCCCCTGTCCCTTGTGGTGAGTAACTCCCAGTGCTTTTGTCTTTATGAGAAGCCTCATAGTCTGTGGGGAGGATTTGCTGTTATGTATCCTGGTATTTATAAGCACTCAGTACAAAAAGTGAAGGGCCTTTGAAGTTGTGTTGTAGAAAATACTGGGTGAAAATAGAACTTTTTTTCTGTCTCGCAGACTATTTGTCTGCTTGTACCTTTGCATTTAACTTAATTTGCCTAAAAATGCATGGCAGAGCAATCTTTTTAACAGGTAGCTGGGTGGAAAAAAGCCCATTCCAAATTAGCTGTTCATCTTCGTCTCCAGAATGATTTTCAGCTACATTATTATTTCTGTTGTGAGGTTCATGTAGTTACTTAATAATGAACAGTAATCCATTCTTTGCATGTGCATGCTAATAGAGTTTCAGTGAACCTATTAATGCAAAGCAATAGTAGATGGAAATCAATCTTATTAAAAACATGTGATTGTGACTGTGTCAATAAGGATGTGTTAGCAGGTAAGCATTGCCTTTGAAAAAGTGTGCACGTGTAACACAGTAACACGAAACGTTTGTAACGTAGTACTGGAGATAGTCCCCAGAATAAAGAATGTATTAGAGTGTATGAAATTAAAAGTCTTGTACTAATAAGAATCAGCTTAATTAGAACCTCAGGTGTATCTTTCAGTATTATGAACTAAAACAGTAGGCATAGAGCTTACATCATTGGAATAAACAATATTTGCACATCAGAAATGTTATCCAGGCCTGTTGAGACTTGGCTTCTTTGGTTCCTGAACACTTACTTGCATGTTGTAAATTCATCTGGGCTTTCTAATATCGATTCATTCACTGAAATGTAAATGGGCAGTCATGGTCAGTGTCATTGAAGGAAATAAAGATAAAAGGGAGGAAACAGTAAAAGGCAACATTAAAGCTTGCAGAACAGCTCACCTTCCTAAAATGTGCTCTAGGAAATTATTTATTTCCAGGAGTAAGCTTAATGCTCATGGGTTAGATCCTGATCTTCTTCTGCATTGGCACTTGGTGGTGATACAGTAATCAGCTGGAATAATGGGGACAGGGATGATGTTTTTCAGCCCATGTGTGGTTAAGCTGTGCAGTAGTTTTACAGTAGCTACACAATGTCCCGTTTTCCTTGCTGAATTGTGAGTCCCTTGGAGCAGTTGGACCCCACGAGTGCAGGGTGACTGTTCTGATTGGCAGTCAATAATGTAGGACTTACAACCTCATGCACAAAGTACCACCAACATGCTAATGAGTCTTGTTTCTCATGATCTCTTTATACAACACATATGCCAAATACATATGGCCAATAATTACCTTTTAACCTATTTTGTAGTACTATAAACAAGTAGATAACCGATTACAATACGTGCCTTTTTTGTTGCATTGTGTTACAAAATCTGGCATTGCCAAGAGTCATAGCAGAAAGATAGATAGATATTTTATCATTTGAAGCTATGAATAAAGTTATATAAAATTAAACCATACACCATCTGTGACATCCTGAAAACTGGTGAAAGAAACTGTGATAATATATTAAGGCGCCAGTTTTCTGCATATCTTGGATTTGTGACTAGAACAGGGTTTATAATAACCAGTGTTTTGACTATTGCTGAGCAGTATTGTGCTGTATCGAGGCTTTCTAGCTTTCCCACACAGCATCACTTCCTTTGGCTTTTCCTTTCCTCTTTCCTTTGCTTATTAAACTATCTTTATCTCCACCCACAGATTTTTTTCACTTGGGCTTTTCTAATTCTCTTCCAGTCCTGCAGCAAGGGGCAGTGAATGGCTCTGTGGTGCTTTCCCTGCTGCCCAGGGTCAGCCCCTCATGCTCTCATTGTGCAGGGTTTTTCCACAGATGGAATGGCTTTTCTTTGCAAATGTATTATTTTCTGCAGGCAAAGAGGAAGTTGAAGAAGCATTAGGCACAGATAGTTAATCAACTGTTAATTCCTGGCTGTTTGGTACTAGAGATGTGTTATGCGGGATTGGTATAGAAAAGAGTGTGTCGTTGCATAGTTCAGCACTTTGGAACCAAAGTCAAAACTGAGAGTAGTTGTGTATTTATAAGCTATTAGTATGAATGCTGTTTTGTATTATGCATTCAGTCAAAGATTTACAAATGTGTATGTACTAAGGACATTTTACTGCAATATTAATGTGCAGAAATTTGGAACCTCTCCTGCTAAAGTGTCTTTGCAAATCTGTATTATCGGGAAAATTCATCAGATTTTGTTAGTTTATCTAAATGTTCTTGGTCACCTCCCAGTCATCAGTTGCTTATGTTGCCAAAATGCTTTTAATATGCAAGGAATCGGTGTTTGTTATCAAACCAGTATTTACATTTACCAGAGGAAACACTCAGACAAAGGAGATATTTCAATTGCTTACACATTGATTTTGAACAGTACTTTCCATATATTTCAGATATTTCCTCATTAAGCTTTCTCTCTTTTCAATTATGAAATCTCAGAGTATTGGTAGTGCTTTGGGGAAATCTCTCAAAAGTCCTTTTTTTGGAAACCAAGCATTGGCTGTGTCACTACCACTGCTTAATGTTAAAATGCAGGGGTAAAGTAGGAATTTGTTTCCTCGTGGTTATGGAAGTGTCTGAAAATTGGGAGAGAGCTTGTGTAGCTCCTGAGGCTGAATTACCTTGTAAAAAAACTTTAAACTGTGCAGTCAGATTATTTTTCTGTTACAATCTAATCTATGGTAATTGCAAATCTATTTGTGCTAAGGAGATTAATTCAGCCTCTGAATTGAGTTGAAAGCTTCTCTGTTGCCATCTGGCATTTGGGTGACCCCAGAAAAATATTTTTTACATTTCTTAACTGAAATTTTTTTGCAATAAACTGATAGATTTATTATTTTTTTTCCAATGAACAGAAATATGGGGTTTCTTATTGTCTGTGAATGTCAGTGAGCACAAGATAATATTACTTATTAATAAATGATCTTGATTACTCAGAATAGCTATTTCAAAGCATTTAGTATGAAATGTGCATTCCAGATGCAGTTCTGTGCACCAGTGAACACACAAATCAGTGCATATATATCTCAGTTTCAATGTATTGTCCCTTCAGATGAACCATTATTTCAAGCCTTTTTTTTCTTTTTTGATAAGCACGTAGGATTTTCTTCATTTAAGAAAAATGAAAGAGAAGCCACCCTAAATAGCTGCAGTTCAACCTGCACATCAGGCAAAAGGATGAACTGCTGTGCAAGGTCTCAGGCTGCACCTGTGGTGAGAATCAGTTAAATACAAATCTGACTTCATTAGAAAATATTAATCTTGGGTCAGCTTGGTAGTTTATTGCAAAATGAGAGATTTTCTTTCTAGAATTCCAGTGAAAAACTTGAACTATTTGAAATTCAGACTTAAATACTTTTCTTTTTTTCCTGTAAAAATCATTAGAAAAATATCTATGTTGCAAAAGGAAAATACTAAGAATTTAAATACATCCACATGTACTCTTGCCCCATATGATGCATGAATATGTAAAATTGGTCCAAATGTTTTTCCTCATTGATTACCTCCTGTCGCTAGATATCTTTGCAGAGTACAGCAAGAATAACCAAACTTAAGGAAATAGATGAAACATAAAATGTACAGAAGCAGTGTATGAGTTAACTTCCTATATTCTCCGTGAAGTGGAATGTTGACATGTTCCTGCTCCTGCTGCTTAACCTGAGCTCCTAGAGTAGCTTAAGTGATGAGACAAGTATTTTTAAACTCTTGTAAGAGAATTTCCAGCTTTCTTTCAGATGAAATCTGACAGAAAGCTTTGAATTTTAAAAAAAAAGTGGTTTTTCCTCCCTGCAGTACCCCACCGCCAAGCAGAGATTTGGTGTTTTGTTCCTGGAATAAAAAGATGATCTGTGTAGTGGAGAGACAATGTCAGCATAAACAGGTCAGGACTGCAGGAGAAAAGCAAGTGAAAGGATGCACAGCGTGGGAGAACAGCAGAGTCTAAAGGCTCCCATCACCTCGTGTGTCACTGCCAGCTTTGATACTTGTGTGATGTTGAGAGGAGATGCTGAGCATCCCTCTGCCTTAACAGACACCTTGATCACTCTGCAGAATCGTTTCAGCACGAGTATTCCTTGATCAAAATGTTCATTAGGAGCCCTGCTATTAGACAAACACTTGTCTTTGAGGCTGAAGCATTAGTTTAAAGGTGAACAAAACACGGGGTAAAAACAAGTGCATCTTACATCCCAGTGCTTGTCAGAGTTTCTGATAAACTGGGAGGGGGCTGAGTGCTGAGTATTGCTGCTTTCAAAAAGAATCTTGGAATGCTGTAATAACTTCTGTTTGGAAAGCAAATCCAGTGCTGGTTCACAAAGTAACTCTTCTAATGTAAAGCTGTAAATTTTGCTCAGAGCTGATGTGAACCCAGGATTTGAAACTGAGAGCAGAGTGTTTTTCTTTGACCTCTTTTCTGGGAGCATAGGAGGAAAATAGATTCAGAGGAGCTGAATGCTAAATTCAGGGGGAAGAGAATTGTGGAGGACTAGGACAGGAAGGAGAAATTGAAATGTGAGTCTGACAACACGAGGAAGATAGAGATCAAAAGCTCTTGAGAAGAACAAGACCTAGATGATCAGAAGGAAATGAACCAAAACCATGTCAATGAGAAATCACACAATGGAATCTCTAATGTTTCAGAGATTCAGTGCTAAAAGCACCATAAATAACTGAATTGCAATAGATTTGTATCTTAGGTTTGAATGATTTCAGGGAAGAAAGTGTAGGCCGTAAATAATATTTTCCTGTACTTGGGACATAGTTTTCTTTGCCTCTTGCATTCCTGTTCTCCCTTCACTGAGGGTTAGTTGTACAAAGCAGTAACCTGACTATACTTCTCTGGTAACCAAACTGCTGCATCTGTCTCCACACACGCTTGCAGCATGGCTGGGGTTGTGCTAACAGTCTGTGAGACAGGACCTAGAAATGAGGTTAATGTGTGTATTGATTTACTGTATTCCAGGTTTCATCAGTTTGAAAGCAGAGTAAAATATGTTTATGTTTCATCGAAGCTGCTTCTCTTTTATATTTATTTCAAGCAGATGCTCTTAGAGGTCTCTTCGCAATGCATGAACTGTTGGTTTAGGCCATGAATAATGTCTCTTGTTGGATTGTGTAGGGCATCTGAAAAGTGTGGTCTTCAAAGCTTGCAATTAGAGTTTGTGTAAACTCCAATTACGTTCATGTTGTGATTTTTTTTTTTTGCAGGTAGATTAACATAAACATGTAGCTTTTTAAAAGTGTGCTATATTGCCTATTGCTGTATGTTAGGTTTTTTTTAAACTTAGATTGCTGATTCCCTTCTTTCTTCTTTAATATCATGAAACAGCTGACAGGAAAACCTTCCCCCAGTGCTCTTTCATTAGAATATATCTGACAGAAGAGGCAGAGGGGGAAGAATGGAGAATGACCCAGTAAAGTTGTGACCTGGGTGAGAAAGAAACAACATCTGAGATGGAAACAGAAGTGAATCAAGGAAATCTTTGCAGTGGTGGAGAAAGGACTTCACAGGGTGAAGCATCTCTTTAGAATGGACATTCTGTGTCCTCTTTTAGAGCTTAACACTTCGTAAAGCTTCCTCTTGCCTGGGTCTACCTGCGCCTCGCTGATAC
This sequence comes from Origma solitaria, assembly GCA_013397895.1. Classification (NCBI taxonomy): domain Eukaryota; kingdom Metazoa; phylum Chordata; class Aves; order Passeriformes; family Acanthizidae; genus Origma; species Origma solitaria. The sequence goes on along the minus strand of VZRL01003889.1, from coordinate 661,345 downwards.
CCTTTTGGCAAGGGCTGCCTGTTCCTGGGCCCAGCTGCCACCAGCTGTCACTCATGTGAGGAGACTCCTCTGCTGAGCGCCCATGTGCTAGTTAAACCCAGTGGCAGAGTTCAAAAAGACCACAAGCAGCTTTTCCTGAAGCGCAGACAAGCCCTGTTGGGGCACAGCACTTGCCCCTTCCTAAAGAAGGCCGCCATAATTACCCTCAAGCAGCCCCTGCTCCTCCCCATGTGCTCCCATCCCACCGTGTTGCCATGGCAGCTCCTGCCGCGGGAAACTGTCGCAGCTCCAGCCCCAGTGCTGCTGCTCGTCATGAGCAGGGTGGTGTGGGTGCTACACTCACCTCTCTTCAGTCCATCAGTAATTCCCTTGTTCGCACATGCTTTCCAAATATATCTGCTGATGGTTCTTTCATCTCATCTGCTCCTTCTTTTAGAAATGCAGGCTGCATCCCATCTGCTCCTGGAGTTCTTGGCAGCCTTTGCACAGTCTAATTTCTTCAGCTCTTTCTTGGTGTGTGTCTGGTTTCCTTCAGCATTTCTTCTTCCTCCTTGGTTAATTAATCTTGTGTCACCTATCACTGGGGCAGGCTAGTTGGGCAACATGGAAACTATTTGTTAAACTTCGTATTTTGTTTTCAAATGGCGAGGAAACACTAGGTCCAAAAATTTATTCTAGACAAGATGAGCTGCATTTGAAATGTTTTTATTTAGAAGTACAACAAATATTTGTATGAGCTAATATAAAGTATTTTGGGGCGTGATGGAGTTGGGAATGGATACCTCACTCTTTGTACAATCAAAACTCATGTGATCTTAGTTTTATCTCTGTGGCAGATGGAAGGAAATGCACTGTTACTCAAAGAGAATATAATTATCCTGTGCTTGTCGAAGAAAAATACTTTGATTTCAGTGGGATTTGCTTGCCAGGTAAATCACAGTTTACATCCTGAGCTAAACATGTTTGTGATTGAGTGTTTGAGTTTCCTTACTACAGATACTATAAAACCTCCCACCAGCATTATGGATTAAGTTCAACTTCAGATATATGAATAAACATCTTTGAGATCTTAAAATTCATTTACTGAGGGATCTCCATCAAATTATTCATGTGGGTCTTCCTTGGAGTTGTGTGTGCACTTTTTCTTGAAATGTCCATAACTACAGTGAGTTTACATTAGAATCAAATTGGAAAGAACTGCTGTCCACATTGAAGCCTTGCCTCAGAAGCTGATACTGAGAATGCTCATGATGGAGATCAGCAGTCGTGGCTCCTGACCTCGCTCACCCAGCAGAATTCTTCCTCCTCAGTGATGAAAGTCAGTGTTCTGCTGTGCAAGGGCTCAGAGAGACCACGCAATTGTTAATTAATGAGAATAATTGCACATGAGTAGTTAATTGCTATTAATATTTTGGGAAAGACAGATGCAAAATATCTGCGTGTGTGACCTTTACATCCTGCTTCTGTCTCATTATGCTTCTGCCAGGAAGGGCTGCTTGCGGAGCTTTTGATGCCTGTCCTTGTCAGCAGGACAACATGAGCCTTTATTTCCTCAGGGAATTCTGCTACAGATGTTATGGAAGGTTAATTTATATGGAGTAGCATTTCACTGACACGTGCATGGAGGTGGATCCTTCCTGCAATGTGACACTTGCGAAAAGTAATGTATTGTTTAGGTGGATGAGCCCAGTGTGCAGTTACTATGGAAGAATAAATTCAGTCTTATGTAGATTTTCTAAAAAATTATTAGACTACGCACACTGTTGAGAAAGATATATTCATTTCTGTTTACTGGTTTATCTGGCTGTTTTGTTTAAATATAGATTGTTGTATGCAAAGCTGATTTAGAAAAATGTTGTCTTTGCTACCATCTTAAATGTCTAAAGACCCTAAGTGTCAGCTTTCTTTTCCTGTTCTGCTGTTATCATGGAACATTTTTGAGAACTAGTGTCTTATTAGTTAATTTTTAAGAAGCTTCAATTTTTACTTGCTTGGATAGTATGTTGGAAGGAAAATTAAACTGGTATGGCTGTGAGGTAGTTGCAAATTTTAGATTTGGCTTATGTGGTTAAAATTCTATTCAGAGAGCATTATATTTCAAGTGTTTGTTATCACACTGGATATCAACTCCTCTTTTTCCACCTGACTGTACAGCTGGAGCAGCTGTTTTCGAAGCATTACAAATTGACAGTATTTTGAGTAGCATTAAAATAGGTTAGTGCTGTTTGATTTCTTGCTCTTTCAAAATAACACTAAGTTAAATTTCATGCGCATGGAATTTTATTTAGGGGAGCACTGGTACATAAATGGAAATGTCAGTGATAGAAATTAGATAATACAACTACTATATTTTTTTATAAATTGTCAAAAATACTTCTTTTTACTGTGTGCGCATAGAGTAAAAATTAAATTATTTCTGTTGCAGTAGTAGCTGCAGATCATTGAAGGACTCTTTTGAGTGCTTATTTTCATGTAGAAAGCTTTGAATTAGGCTCTTTAGCATATTAGCTGGTTACTCCCCATTGTTCTTTTAATAGGTTATTAGACAAAACTTAAGCATGTTCCCTGCTATGAAACTAATTACCTGCAAACTTTTTTTGTTACAATTACGGTTGGAAGTGTGTTGCATTACTTGAATACTTCAAGAGATAGCTTGAATTTTACCTGAAAAAAGGGTATAGCTCCTCTTCTTGTTCCTCTTTTACATGGCAGTAGTCTGCAGGCCACTTGATGATCCTTTTGGGTGCCTTCCAGCTCTGAATATTCTGTGGTTCAGAAATTGTAGATGCTAAAAGAGTTAATCGGAATCAAAGTAGAAAATTAGTAGGTGCTGAAATATTTACTTTTGATAAATTTCTACTTAATGTCTCTGAGCTGAGAGCACAAGGTCTTTGTTACTAAATCAGGCCCCCTCTTACACTGTCCTGAAAAACACTGCTGTGAATAGTGTAACTGCTGGAGCTGTAATAGAGCGCTACAGAGACAGCAATCACCTGTTGTTGTGTGAATATGACAATGCTGCACTCACTGTTGTCTCACAGTCTTTTAATCTGACCTTTAAACCTGACCACGCTTGAGGAAATCATCTGTATGGCCATTCCTTCTACTGGCGGAATTTCTTGGAGGCCTCTTGAATCTCTCTTATTATGAGATATTAGGAGATTTGTTTTGATGTAAATGCATCTTTGCGTTTATCTGTCGCTCTGTGCTCCTGTACATGGAGCCAAGGTTGCATTTTGGATTTCAGGGATCTTGAAAAGCCTTGGCAGCCATTAGCAAGGCCCTCACTTTATTGACATTGCTGTAGTTTGCTGCACAGTGGAACAGCAGGAAACCAAACGACTTCTTCTGGTCTCTAAATAGGTGTTTTCTGTGATGCAAATTCTGCTGAAAACTCACAGTACCCTATCTGGTGTACACTGGCTGTCACCAATATTCACATCATTCCTTCAAAGATGTGACTTGCTGACTCTTGGTGGGAGCTGATTGCTACTCTGACAACAAATAACATACAATCAGAGGGAGGCATCATTTCTTCTTGTAAATCAAAACCAGTAGCATTGTTTCTAATCTTAAATAGAATCATATTTGAAGATCTTACCTTTGAAGTTAGACTTTTCCATGGAACATTTTAATAAAAATAGAGAAATGAGCATACAACCAAGAAACTAATAATAAATTAATTAAATTCCAAGATCTATCTGAATGAAAACAAGTTCATAGGACCATAACATGGTCAGTAAAATCACATACACCAAGTTCAAATTCAGAAGTTTTCATCTGAACAATTTAGCTTTGAAATTAGAAATAGTTGCATGGATTTTAGTATTTATACTGAGGTTTCAGCTTTCCTTTAAAAAGTTAAATAGTCTCATTAGACCTAGTCAAAAGGAATTTAATCTGGAGAAAATGTAATTTAATTTAATAATGACTGGAATTGAACAGTCTTATATAATTTAGGATAAAACAGAATGTAATTTATGGTTCTTAACATAAAAACATTAAAATCTTTAGCCCGATGCTGTGCCACACTGCAGGGAGTATTGCTGCCTCTTTAATATAGAACATTGCTTCAGACCTAGAGAAAATATTTTTGTTCAAAATCTGTATTTTAATTTAGGCTAACAACATGGAATACTGAATTAAACAGATCTGAAATGCCAACACTTTTCATCCTGTCTCTTCTTGGCAAGCATTGAGAGATAATGTTAAAAGTGGTATAATTTAATAATGAAAAAGAAATCTATTATGAGGCAAATAATGGGAAGACAAATTTTGTTGTTTCTTGTGCACATGCAAACCATGAGTCAAGAGTGTTGGGGTGAGTGCCATTTCTGTTTAGTATGTTTAAGTGGCCTAATTTAAAAATTATATGTTTTATCTATTTAATCCTATAATATGTAATGACCATCCTGCATCTGGCTGATCCGACACGTACTTTCTGCCTGTGCCCCACAAAATCTTGCATTAACTTAGTCCTGGCACAGTTGCTGATCTCACTGCTTCATAGTTCATGGTGGTCATAAATATTCAGGTTTGCTTCTGGTGCTATCCTTCTGCATCTCTGTCAGGGAAACTATAAATTCTGTAGTACGAATGACAATAAATGTTACTGTCTGTAGTCCTGTAAGACAAAGTTTTGGGAGCAAAATACCTTGCGGCAAGTTTTTAATCTACTTATACAGTGGTTTATAGAGACAAGCATTTACCTCTGGCTATTCTTGCTGCCTCACAAATGATAAATGTGTGTGTTAAAAGGTGTAAATTTTAAATCCCATTGAATATACGCATACATATTTAATGTGATTGTAAAAGAGCGTGTAGTATCTCATGTTAAACTACAGTGTCTCAAAAAATTGCTTTCTACAAGCGATTTCAATGTCAAACAAAGTTCATTCAAGGATGATTTTCTGACCTTTCAGGAACTGCGGGACAGGAATTAACAGGAAAAAGCACGTAGGCACAGTATTTCAGGTACAGGGGGCTGGCAGGTTTACAGCTTACCATGGCAATGCCTGGTTTTATTCAAAGTACCCTGCACAGGAGAGTTGAGTAATACGTTTCATTAGCACAGAAGGTAACATTTTGTCTACGTGTTCATGTCTTGACTATCAAACCACTGAAAGCCACCAGGGAAGTAGTGGTTGAAATGCCAGCAATGAATAAGCAATCCTGTTTCATATATATCTCCAAAATTAAAGTGTGAGGAATGAAATAAAATATTGCTTTTAGAAATATGGTTTCACATGATACAATATTTACATCATTTTCAGAGAACTTTACTTATTTTGCATGTAAAAACGTCTTCCTACTTGTAGTAGTAAGTCATTCTTCAAACTGCATTTGGTATGTGCTATTCCTTTTTACTGTGCTCTTGATGTATATATATGCAGTAGTGAGTGAGTGGTTTGGGTCACTTGAAGAATCACCGTCAAAAATATTGGCAAAAAGCAGGGTTTAACAGAAATTTGTGTGAAGTCATAGGATGGGTTGAGTTGGAAGGGACCGTAACGGTCATCTTGTTCCGCCCCCTGCCATGGGCCGGGATACCTTCCTCTGGACCAGATGCTCAGAGCCCCATCCAACCTGGCCTTGGACACTGCCAGGGATGGGGCAGCCACAGCTTCTCTGGGCAGCCTGTGCCACCCTCACAGGGAGGAATTTCTTCCAAATTTCTGATATAAACCTGTTTTCTGTCAGTTTGAAGCCATTTCCCCTTGTTCTGTCACCACACACCCTTGTCCAAAGTCTCTCTCCAGCTCTCTAGGACCCTCTTTAGGCACGGGAAGGAGCTCTAAGGTCTCCCTGGAGCCCTCTCTCGGCTGAGCAGCCCCAGCTCTCCCAGCCTGGCTCCATAGCAGAGCTGCTCCAGCCCTCTGGGCATCTTTGTGGCCTCCTGGCCTTGCTCCTGCAGGTGCATATCCCTCCCATGCTGGGAGCCCAGAGCTGGGCACAGCGCTCCTGTTCTCTCCCGAGAGTGGAGCAGAGCAGGAGAATCCCTTCCCTTGACTGCTGGCCCCGCTGCACTCCAGGGCACAGTTGGCTTTCTGGGCTGCAGCACCCATTGTCAGGGCATGTGCTTCTCCTCCACCAGCACCCCCAAGGCCTCCTCCTCAGAGCTGCTCTCACTGCGTTTTTTGCTAGAAAGCTGTATATTGAAAGAAAATCTAAATGGTTAATGTTTTCTGTTGCAAGTCACAAACTGCAGTGTGTGCTAAAGTTGGTTCGTTTGTTTTTCCCCTTTTTGCCTCCTGTCAATTCAAGAACGAATTGCAAAAGACACAGTAAGAGTAAGGGCAAGAAGGTGCTTTGAGCCAGCTATCTCAAGGATTAAAGATTTCAGTTTTTCAGGTAATACAGTTTTAACAGTGCCTTTGGGAAATAAGATGAAAGGAAGTCTAAAGCTTATGGCAAAAACAAAGGAGAAAAAAATTACTTCAGGCCAGTTGTGAAGAAAAGAGAAATATTAAGAGATAAAAATGAAAGTGATGAAAAAGAATGGAGGGCGGAGAATATATCAGCTTCTGTAAATCCCTTTGATTTTTTTGGTGGTATCCATAAAATTAAGATGATCCACTTTGCGACATTCTGAAGGCAGGTGTATGTTTGTATTTACATTTAAGAAATGTGCAGGAAAAAATGTTCACAAATAATCTGAGAATACTAATAATTTTCCAGAAGGTCAAGTTCTACTAAAGAGAGAACTACAAACAACTTCCTTTATAGTGGAAAGATAATAAAACCTGTTAGGGTTAGAGCTTAAATATTTATATTTTTAAGTATGGAAGGTCACTTTTTCTGGGCTCTCCTTTGCAAAGGCATGGGGGGGTTCTGATTTTTTCATTCTGTGCAGACTTGTATGGTAGGGTCTGTTGGGAATGCAAAGACGCACACTCACTCTTGATATGCTCTACATATTTATAAAGTAGTTCCCAGGAATGGAGTAAAAAGGGGAGCCTCATGTGGATCTGCCCTTTCTTACTTCCTGGAATTCCTCTTCAGGTCTTCTAGCATGGGAGCAGCACAGCCTAGTCCCACTAGGGCTCGAACTAGTTTATAATTCCAGGTGCAAGATGACATCCAAATAATGAGTTGTTATATCATTTTAAATCATTGCATCCGAGCTGTTTAGTTTTATAGAATTACTTTAGAACCATGGTAACATTCGAGTAGGAAGTCCTATTAACAATTGCTCTATAGAGTCCTTTGTATAGAGCAGAAGCTTTGACTTCTCCAGTTAGTTCTGCTACCACCGTGACTTAATAAATCCATTGGCTTTGCTTTAGTTTTAGTTCTTGGTGATTTTTGGAGCTTAGTGGTATTAATTTTTCTACCTAATTTCTAGGAATATTTCATCTTGTTTATATGCAGAAACTAGAAAGGTGAAGAACATAATGCTGTTATTTTAAAGCAGCATTAAACTGTCATAGCCCTTCAATATCTGACAATTCTGTGTTTACTTCATTGTAAATTCTTGCCCTTGATCACTGAGTTAACTGCACCTTACACTCTTTCCATATAGTTTCATACTGCTCCTGCAAGTATGTCACACTGAGGTCTCAAAGCAAATATTTGGTTGCTCTCTTTCTGGGGAAAATTTAAATGTGGAAATTAGGCATACTTCACCTCATAAATAATGTATATCTAACTTCATCTGCAGTGTTTCGTAGTGTTGGATCTCCATCGTAATCCACAATGACCACTCTTTCAAAGGGTTGTAGATGTGTTTATTTTTACTGCTGTACCTGTGCCAGTGTCAGAAAAGACTGAGTTGTGATTAGAAAGTTAAGCACACTGAACATATATTTTAATGCCTCTAAATGTGGTAATTGATACTTTTATGCCTCCTTTTCTCTGTTGTGGCTTCCAGCATGGTGGCAAACTTCACCTCTGAAGCTGTGATAACACAGTACCAGGTGTGTCCTGCTCTATCAGTAGAAGGCTTTTTTGGTATTTAGCTGAGAAGCATTAAGGAGGGAGACTGGAAATACTTCAATTACTTTTATTAGGATCTCTGTGCTCTTCAAGAGGCAAAGTAGTTCCAAAACACTTGCAAAGGATGTGAGTTTTCCGCTTTAGCTCTATGTCTAGACAAGGTAGCTCCTTGCCTGGGACATTAAGAAGCGAGACATGAAATAGCAAAATGGGGAAGACAAGTGTGACGGAGAACTTCGTGTTTGATATCATGTGGTGGCTGCCACTTTGAAATTCTGCTTCCAAACAGAATGTGAGACTTAGACCCACCGAGAGGAACAGGAATTCTAAGAGCCTTTTTCATGATTGTGATAGTGCTGGGTCCTTCCCTCTTGTCTTTGCCAGCGACAAGAGGAAGAGGTTACCTTGGAAACACCAAGAGAGGTTTCTTCATTAATGAATGCTGATATGGAGGAAGTACTGCAAAGACAGATACACCTGATGTAGGTTGTTCTCAGCTGTGATGCTTGCAAGAATCTGAAGCTGGCAACTAAAATTCGTAACATAGCTTCTGTCTTTTGGTTAATAGTGTGGAGGTTATGGAGTTTTTTGTCCAAAAGCACTGGAAAAAAATATACAGCCATTTTGGATTTAAGGTTGGCAAAAATATTCGTAGCACATGCATTGACAAAAGATAACATCTTGTGAGAACAGCGAAGGGCTGCAAACTGTAAGCATGCATATGGAAAACAGATGCAACAGAATTTCTTACTAATTTCATATAATATGCTTATAGTCCTGCTGAGTTATGGCAGTGTCAACACTCAGTATTTAAGGTGGCCACACATTGGGCACATCTTTGTTCTTGGCCTCTTACTGTTTATGCCGTTCCCTACATACTGAGGTTTCTGTCTGCCCGGACTGGACCAGGTTTTTTTTACATTTAAAGCAATAAAATTAGAACTAAGCTGATGGAATCAAGTTGATGATTGTTTTGACACATTTTGAGATGAGAAAAAAGAAGTAACTAACACTATGAGTAGTTGATATGGAGGATGCTGCCTAAATTGTAATTGTTGTTTAAAAACCAAGTAGTTATATATATCCAGACTTTTATTCACCCTTTTCCCCCAACTTGTAGGAACTTACGATACATGATGTTCACAAATGCTTTTCCTGTTTAAGATACCAATATCCCCGTCAAAAGGATTTAAATTGTTTCAAGACTACATCTGTTTATAAGAAAACATTTTTCAAATCTTACTTTTCAGTAATGCTTGGTAATAAAACCCATTAAATTTTCAGAGTGTATGATAAAAGTGGGAGATAAATGGATTATCTTGAAATGGCTGGAGGAAAACATATATTAGTCATGTCTAGTTTTGATTTAGTTTTCTCTTACAGTGTGAGACCGAGGATGTTGTCAGATTAAGTACCCTACTCTCTTTAAAATACATAAAATGTTGCCATCCATGTAATTGTGTGACAGGCTGGAAGTTCTTGAACATCTAAATTATACTTTTCCTTGTTTGTCCCTTGAAGTAAGTCATAATAGGCTGCTTGGGTTTTTTTCCAGATAACGTTTTTCATGCTGCTGTCTGCAGTGTGTGTGATGCTGAACCTGGCCGGCTCCATTCTCTCCTGTCAGAACGCTCAGCTGGTGAAGTCCCTGGAAGGATGTCAGCTGGTGAGTGATGGAAGATGAGCCACTTACACAGGGCAAGGATTCTAGTTTTCATTTGTTAGCGTTTTGTGCACATATTCCTTTAATTTCCAAACCAGATTGTATTTAGTAGAGTAATCTATAGGTGTTGCAATCGGAAAAACCTTTTTTTGGGAAACGCTTGAGTTAAAGTGCTAATGGATTTAGTGTTTTGCCACCTCAGAAAGTAACCTAATATCATAAAGACTTGCTTCTTAGTGTCCTGGTAAAAATAATGCTTCAGCAGAAGAGGTGGAATACAGGCCACATCAGAGCAGTGTGGTGGGTACTGCTTGATCTCAGCAGGATCAGGATTCCAAGAGCTCCTTGTACAGGCTGTGGATTTCCCAGATGCACTGACAGGAATGTTTTGGTATGTGTGTGCTAATATTTTGTTTGCCAGCCTAAGCGGTTTTTCTTTTTCGTTTCCAAAGTAAATGAATGCTACTTGTGTTAAATAAAATACAGAATAATACAAATTATCATGATGTGGAATGCTCTAAACCATTAGAAGGTACATCTTACCTAAAGCCTTCATGTTTTTATCTCAGGAAAAATGTACATACACATTGAATTCTAGCATATTTTCTGACTTCAGCTTGCAAAGATGTCTACAGAAGTAAACTCATGACTGAAATATTTGATTTTAAATAACACGTGCTCAAGCTGTAGTTTCAATTTTCAGAGCATGGTGAAATACTAAGTAGCTTTGCCACAGCGTGTACTCTGGAAGGGCAGTTTAATTTTGTTGTGGTTGTTTATCATATCAGAATGGTTTCAAAACAAAACCAAAACACAACACTTTCTTCTACACAGATCTTGCTTTTTAGGTTTTCCTTGCTCAAAATCCCATTTCACTCAGGCTGGGGACTTGTACAGGAACATATTGCATTGCCGTATTGCAATGCTCATATATATGGAATTCTAGAGTTCTGCTCTCCTAGACCACCCTCTGGGAGGGATGCTCTGTAGTGAACAGCGCTGCTTTATGATTAAGCACAGAGTTTGACTCAGAAGGTGGTGATGTATTATGCTGAGCATGTTTAATTACTTTATTACCATTTTTCACTCAAAAAGGAAAAATCCCAGTTTCTTAACAGCTTGTTCTAAGCGTATATTTGATTTTGATTCCTTAGATGGCTCCATTTAGACTTGTAGATATGTGCAATCCTGCACTGTGTGACTTGTGTACATGATCAAATCCAAACCCTTTACTTGCCTCCCAGGATACAAATGTACTCGATGGGGATGCAGCTCTAGGAGTCAGAATCGAGCCTTTGCAGACGTGTGGTTTGAAATGTAGTTAACATCCCATGTAACTGCACCAGTAAATTTCCAAGCACAATATAGTAAAAAAGTCAAATTCAAAATAAATTCTGTTTTAGTTGTGGTATTTCTGTCAGACTCATTCATGTGGAGTGTATGGTTTTAAAAGTGATAATAGTATCTGCTGTATTACAGAGTTTAAATTCATCAGTGTTTCGGTGCTGAATAGTTATTTGAAGAAAAAGAACGAGACACAGTGGTCCTATTTTGCTTTAAGCACTGGGGATTTATTGTAGATTCCATAATATGTATTTTTGTGGGAATATGGGAAATGTGCTCACCATATGTTAGCATTTTGAATGTGTAATTTGTGAAGTTGGTATTTGTGCTCTTTATCCTGCAGCTTAGCGACATACAACACGGAGGGGAAGAAAGGGCAGTAGCTTTAACGCCTTGTTACGAAAAATTAATTGGAATTTTTTTCCCATGATTAGCTGCAGATCCTGTAGCCAAAACCTCAAGATACTGCTGTAAGTCAGCGAGAGTAGGATGTGTACAGAGCAGTTACACACTCAGGCTGTTTGTTCATTAATGTGTGTAGGAGAAACGTTTCTGTATAGGAATTTATTTTTCAAATAATGCATCTCTAAACATTGTGCTTAATATCTATGGATAGGGCAATTAATATATTTTAATTTATATTCTACCTCTGCACAAGATAGAATACATGAATACATTCTATTTCTTTGTCTATAGTTGTCTTTATTACTGCCTGTCTTGTAAGTCACTTATTCATTTAAAAAGAAATGCTGTAGTTTTAATCAAATGTGCAGGTGATAATTATTCAGAAAAGTAATGATAGTGTCAATCTCTCTATTGAAAGATTACCCTTTT